>BLSH010241352.1:634720-645696 GCA_018402905.1 Glandirana rugosa
ACTTGATTTTAATTTATTTTCCCTATCCCCATTTATTTGTAGGGCACTTGCCCTAGTTTGAAGATGATTTTAGAACAGTTATATGGCTTCTACCGTTCATTAATACTTTTCAGACACAGTTTGAAGATGATCCACATTCAACTCCATTTTTGCTTTTTTTATGTTTTTATTTTTTTAAAAATATTTAAAGTTATTTCCCTGTCCCCATTTTTTTGTAGGGTGCTTGCCCTACCCTTACCCCCATTTTACTTCCTTTTGCAGCCCTCTGGGGCTTTCCAGGACTTTCCTACAGCCATTTTTGTGCCTAAAAGTTCGGGTCCCCATTGATTTCAATGGGGTTCGTTGTCCGTGCGATCGTTCGGGTTCCGTCCGGACCCGGACCCGGACTTTGTCCCGAGGTTCGGACGGACCAGCAGAACCCGAACTTCCAGGTGTTCGCTCAACTCTACTGGCGACTGAAGTTCCAGAGAAATGAAAGAAGCCGGTTGTTAGTGATTAGGTTCACCAGCATCTATCAATTGCTACTAACTATCAGTTTTAGTTTGACTTACCCTCTAAACACGTGTTATAGTATATTTGTCAGACCTGTTTAAATTGACACAAAGGTAACACTTCTTGAACATTTAAGCATTTACAGACTTATTTGGCGAATAATGTAAGTGTTAAGAGTATAGTGCCATAACCTATGGCAACCAATTAGAACTTACTTCTCCCATTGTTTTGCTGCCCACACGTTTTACTGAATTGGTCATTAGTGAAAAATAAAATTCATACTAGAGTTTAAAAAACGTTTGCTTTATTCAAAGACTAAGAAGTATATCAGTAGGTTTAAGTATAACAGTTGAACAGGCAAACACCAAAATACACAAAAATGCAGAGTACACTGCTCCTAAGCCCAAGGTCAGGTCATTCTAAAGACCCAGGTGCTAAACACCAGCGGGGCTCATCTTATTATAAATTATGTGAGCCTGGGAAACAGAAAAAGTGGGCTTCATTCCAGAAAAGTTCAAAGACAGGCTACTTTATTGTTCTGGGCCGACAAGCAAAGAGTCCCTGCCTTAGACTTCATCCCATGGTGCATTTCACACATGTAAGCCAAGCATTGAGGGTGGAATGCACATAGGAGGAGGTTCCAGGCAGGTTCTCTTTGTGCGTTTGTCTGGAACAATAAAGATCTTGGTATTTAAAATTCCCTAAAGTGCGGCTGACTTTTTCTCTTTTCAAGACCAAAACACAAAGTTTAAATATATACACGGGAATTGCCTTACCTACCAAAAAGTTTGTAATTCTGTTCAACCAGCCTTGTGATAAAGCAATCTTAGCCAACAACATAGGCAGGTCTCTAGCCCCTAATGCTTGTATGCTATACAGCTTGGTCAGGGACCAAAGAGCAACAACATTAAACTGACAGTAGCATAAGAAACAATATAGCCATGGCTAACTCAGAGTATTGTCCCTCCTTATTCTAGTCTAGTAGAGTGCTGATGTACAGGGCATTACAAAGCTATTATAAAAGGCATAGCTCTGAAACTTATACTGGCTGTATCCAAAAATACTTTTATTTAGGGAGTAAATGGGTTTTTAAAAATCTACTTAAATGTCTGCTTGTAATTCAAAAGGTTTGTAAATACAAAGCAAATTAAGGGAATGGAGGACCTCAGCTATAGGGAAAGACTACAAGCATTGAACTTATTCTCTCTGGAGAAGAGACACTTGAGAGGGGATATGTTATCAATGTACAAATACTGTACTGGCGACCCTAGCATAGGGAAAAAAAAACTATTCAGTTAAAGGAAATTTTAAAAGACACGGGGCCATTCACTAAGGTTGGAAGGTTCTTTACTGTCAGAGCGGTAAGTATGTGGAATTCTCTTCCACAAGCAGTGGTATCAGCAGGGAGCGTCGATAGTTTAAAAAAACTATTAGACGAGCACCTCAACAACCACAGCATACAAGGGTATACAATGTACTACTGAAATAAACACATACACACATACACACCCATCATAGGTTGAACTGGATGGACTGATGTCTTTTTTCAACCTTACCAACTATGCAACTATGTAAAAGGATAATCTAAAGAAACCTGTGTTTTCAAAAATAAATAGGCTACCATTGCTAATCTTTCCTTTTAAATATATTCCTGTCTGTCATGCTGAGTAATGGCTTTGACACTTTCTTTTCACTGACCGGAAAAAAAGTATGCACATCAGAAGTTCTCATTTGACCTACTGTACCCTTACCGGTCAGTGACTCAGTACAACAGCCAGCTAACTATAATTTTTAAGGAGGTAGTCTGCAATGGCAGCCTTCATATTTCTTTCAATATAAGTTTCTATATATTAACATTGCTCATCACAATGTCCAATGCTCAGAATATGTTAATAAATGAAAAGTGACCAGCTTTGGTCCCTATTAATAATCGGGAACCAAAGTGATTCCCAATTATGTGATCGCTATGTGAGCTATGATATAGTAATCACATGCAAACTGAAGATTTAATTTAGAAAAAATGGTTTCAGCTTGCCACTCTATCTTGTAGATGGCTGTGTGTCTCTGTTTAATACTGTAATTGACTAATACAATTAAAGTATTAAAATAAATAAATTTTAAAATATTACAAATGTATTTTACATTTTTGTAAGCTACGCTATCATAATTAAATGTAGTAAAAATGATTTAGATATGCGATTTAGGTTAGTTAATTCAAGTTATCAGAGGTTTACTGGCACTGCTAAATTTGACCTGGGCATCTAGGAATTTAGTAACCTCTAGACACAAAAGGATTAAAACTGACCTGCGCTGTATTTGGACATGCAATTCATTTAATGCCTCCAGAAAGGTAAAATATACATGCTTACTTTGTTAAACTGTATCTGTAAGTTTTCCTCTGTACTATGTTTACTTCTGTTCTGATACCTTACACTCAGATCCCAACTAAATGCGTATTCCACTGAAAAAGCATATTCTTGAGCATGTGACGTGTTCATGAAACTCTACATGTTTATTTTCTCCCCGACTCTGCATCCACTATGTGATTTATTTACCTAAGGAAAACTTAGGCATATAGCATGTCTTTCAGTTAGTTGCATCTTAAGTAGTTTCAATAAGAAACCATTTCTAAAACTGGAAAAAAAAATGTATTCTCAATAAAAACAAATCAAATAAGAAAAGTTTCCACTGGTGTTTGAGAAGTTATTTCTCTTTTGCACCAGTAAACAGCAGTATAAATGTTGGTATCCTACAGGAACGCAAACTTTTGAAATGTAGGTAGCTCTGGTTTGTAAAGTAAATTCTTTCACACTTTCATAAATAATCAGGGATGAATGTCTTAAATTGTAAAAGTTCAGAAACAGAATATTTGGTATTGTGAAAGAAGCTTAGTGCAGTAAGAAGTTCAACATCCCTCACACGGGCTGCATGGAATCGAAGAAGTTTTTCAACCCACAGCGACTCATCCTTATCATCCTGTAAACACAAAAGATGTAAAAGAATAAGAGATTAGAACTTTTACTTTAAAAGAGAGGTATGATATATATTTTTTTTAGAATCATACTTACCTAGGTGGATGCTGCAGTTGCCCCTCGCTAGCTCTAAGACTGAGAACCAAGCGATCAAGCACCACCGATCGCTCAGTTCTCACAGCTCCCTGAGCAGAGAGCTGGTGACTGTTAGTCATCGCTGTCTGCTCTGACCCCCCTCCACCCCATGCTCACTAGGGGCTATGGAGGGGGTGGAACTCATGAGCATGAACTGGCTCTGTGATGTAAGCTGACAGCGGGTTTCATTCCACTGTCTGCTGAAAATGGGTCACAGAGGTGCCCTGTGGATAGCAGGAGAAGTACAGCCAAACAAGCTTTGGCTGTATTTCCCCTTTAAAGCGGTAGTAAACCCATGCATTTAACAGGTTAAAAACCAGTCACATTTCCGTCATGTGCCGGAAATGTAACACTCCCATTGGTTGTGCTCTAAACCATACTATCAAACCATCCAATGGCTGGTGTCATAGCTGATCACATGTGCAGCATCATGGCAGTTGTAGATTAAACAGAGGCCAAGATGGCAGCTTCCTTGGCTGAAAATGATAGGAGGGTTTACTGCCACTTTAAGGTTACGCAGAGGAAAAAATGTCACTTTGATAATGGCATGTAGTGAAGCATCTACCTGTCACCACACTTGTCACTGTTTACTGTGTTGCTGTGTCTTTTAACAGATACAGTGCATTTTTTGTTAATAATTTCATTAGAAGAATGGAAATTTGCCCTAATATCACACACAGACTTACCAGAAAGTTGAAAAACCTTGCACACTGTTCTGGCCAGCTCAGTGGATTGTTTTAATGAAAGGCCTTATTTTTTCCTAAATTAACATAATATAACTGTATACTAATATTTATAGGTATATGTGATCCAGGCAATATCTGATTGCCTCTTGGGGGGATCGGAAAGGACTTTTTTTCCCCCGCTGGTGCAAATTGGGTCATGCTTTATTGGGGATTTTTAGGCTTTCCGCTGGATCAACTGTAGGTATAGGATAATGTATATGGAGGTTTTCTATTTGTGTGTGTGGGTTTTTTTTCTCTTTTGGTTGAGCTGGATGGACTTGTGTCTTTTTTCAACCAGATTATGTAACTATGTAAGCTATGATATGATGCCTTCTGATGGATGGAAATGCTTAGTAATATATCTATAAACAGCCCAATATTGCACCATATTGGATTTAGAGTTGAATCTGAGAAGTCTGGCCCTATGTTAGGTTAGCATGTAATGAATAATCCTTCCAAAATGTCTCTTTATTTCATCCAAGGAGTGCACATGTTCCAAACGGAGCCAGCACCAATGCGTTTCAGGCTATCAAGGCCTTACTCATAGTTCAGTTTGGACAAAATAAAGAGAAATTTTATTCATCTTCAGCTGGTTGCCGACTATCTACATGGAATGACTCCTGTGTGGGGTGGAGACAGCAAGTCAGGTAAAGTGAGTGGAAACAAAGAGCTCTCGCTGGTCCCAATTACATGATTGGGTTGTGGTGCCATTATCTGGCATATATGTAACGAATAATGGCCAAAATAATAAAAACCCATCCCTTTACCTCTGAGTAGGTAAAAGATAAAACTTCCAGAAGATGAAAACACTGTCTCCATACAGAACAG
Organism: Glandirana rugosa; assembly: GCA_018402905.1. Lineage (NCBI taxonomy): Eukaryota > Metazoa > Chordata > Amphibia > Anura > Ranidae > Glandirana > Glandirana rugosa. The sequence continues at coordinate 639,873 of BLSH010241352.1, forward strand.
GCAGAGCTAAGCAGATTTTATTCAACACTACCATTTTTGCATTTCAACAACAGCTATGAATTTGCTCAAAAGTAACATGGCTCTCAGGAAGATCGCCAGCACGATTTCCCCCAGGAAAGGTCCACCTGAGAACTTCATTGCCGCTGGCGTGCATTTGTGCGCATGTGCGCGCATTTGTGAGCGTGCATTGGCACCGAACGGGCCATTTTAAACCCTGCTAGCCCTCAGAGCGGGTGCTGTCCGATCTACAGCATTACCCGTGAACATCTGCTATCTGTTCCTGTGTTACCTGATCCGGCTTGACTGAACTACTCTGATATCCGCCTCCACCCAAACCCTGCTTGTCTCGACTACTCTTCTGCCTGACCCTCTGTACCTCGCTACCAGCCCTTTGCCGAACCTGCTTGTCCCTGACTCTGCATCTGTGCCTGTGACCATCCGGTCTCTTCAAGTATCCTGCTCTGAACACCAGCACATCTCCTGATCACCTGCTGACAGATACTCTTGGACTTCTACAGGCACTCATACCTCACCGTGCTCCTGTGGCCGCTGTCTCAACCCCATCGGTCCCTTGAACCGGAGTCGTAGGAGAGGCCACCCCCAACCGTCAGGCTCACTACCTGGTACGTGACAGTATCAGACAGCCATGGCTGAGCCTGCAGGGGGGGGGCTCTGGTCTACATGATGTCAACCAACACCTTGTGGACCTTACACAAGCCATCAGGGCCCTTCAGGAGAAACACACCCTCCTCGAGGAGCAAGTTCTAGCTACTACTTCCGGCTCTGCAACTACAATCAGCCTGAATCCGCCTACTGTGATGCCCACCCCAGAGCCCCGGGTGCCCGAAAAGGTTCTCTGGAGATCGTTCTAAGTTCAGAGCCTTTTTAAAGGCTTGCCAGCTCTACTTCGCCCTTCAGCCACGGACTTTCCAGTCAGAACATACCAAGGTAGGTTTCGTCATATCTCTGCTGCAAGACGAACCCCAAGCTTGGGCTCACCACCTATTGGAGACCAGAGACACCCGGCTGAATACCCTGACATCGCTGTTCCAAGCGATGTCACAGCTATTTGACGACCCTCAGTGGTCCGCCACCGCTGAATCCACGCTCTATGCACTCCAGCAGGGCGATAGAATCGCTGAGGACTATGTGACTGACTTCCAGCGGTGGAGTGCAGATGCCAGCTGGAATGACACAGCATTGCGACATCAATTTCGTCTGGGTCTGTCAGAAGATCTCAAGGGTGAGCTGGCCCGTGTGGGAGTTCCAAGTTCCCTGGACGATCTGTTTAGGCTCTCCATTCAGAATGACCATCGTCTGCGTGAACGCAGACGGGAGGCCTCAGCACCATCGCCACAGCCTGCACGGACTCTATCCAAAGTTCCGGCCCGTTCCCCACTTTCCTCTCAAGAACGCTCACGCCGGTGCCAGGGCAACCTCTGCCTTTACTGTGGTGAGGCTGGCCACTATGTGCACAACTGCCCAGCCAAACAGCAAAAGGGCCTCCTCGGCTCATCCATAGAACCCTCATGCCAGCCAGCCCGATCAGCCCACCTGGCCCTTCCCATGTCTTTCCAATTACCCAGAAGAATAGTGTCAGTTACATCCATCATTGACTGAGGGGCTTGCAGCTGTTTTATCGACCTCGAGTTTGCTGCCAAACAAGGTATTCCTCTCCAGCCTAAGGAACAGGGGTTCACGGTGCCCCTGGCTGATGGGTCTCGAGTCAAATCTGGACTGGTAGTTAAGGAGACCCCAGCTCTACTGACCACCACCCTTTCCAGCCACTGGGAACTGTTGCGTTTGGATGCCATCACCTCACCCCTGTTTCCTGTCATTTTGGGCCTGCTGTGGCTCCAAGCCCATAACCCGCAGATCAACTGGCAATCCGGGCTTATCCATTTTTTGTCCTCATATTGCCAGGAACATTGTCTCCCCGCTTCAGCACCCTCTTCACCGACTCTGCTGTGCCTGGACTCGGACCATGAACTCTGTCAGAGGGTGCCCAGAGCCTACCATGAATACTTAAATGTGTTCAGTAAGCAAGGCACAGACTCACTTCCCTCGCATCGGCCCTGCGATTGCCCAATCTAGCTCCTCCCCGGGGCCGAAATCCCCTTTGAATGGATCTTTCCGCTGTCAGAAAAAGAACTGGGGGCACTGAAGGAATACCTTGATGAGAACCTACAGAAGGGGTTCATCCGCCCTTCCACGTCTCCTGCCGGGGTGGGCATATTTTTTGTGGAGAAGACCGCACCCTCCGACCCTGTATAGACTACCGGGACTTGAATAGGGTCATGGTGAAGAACCGTTACCCACTCCCCTTGGTGCCGGAACTATTCCAGAGACTACGCTCCGCTACTATTTTCACTAAACCGGATTTGAGAGGGGAATACAATCTCATCCGCATAAGGGAAGGAGATGAGTGGAAGACAGCGTTCCGCACCAGATTCGTTATGCCCTTCGGCTTATGCATTGCTCCAGCTAATTTTCAGTTTTTCATCAACATCCTCAGGGACTTCTTGGATATCTTCGTTATAGCTTATCTGGATGATATCCTTATCTTCTCCTCTTCCCTGGAGGACCATCAGAAGCAAGTTAAAGCTGTCCTCTGCCACCTACACCAAACCCGAGAAGGGCGAGTTTGAGCGTCGGAGCATCCAATTCCTGGGTCTGATCCTTTCCCCTGAAGGCATTGAAATGGATCCGCAAAAAGTGACAGCAATATTGTCGTGGCCAGCACCCACAGATAAAAAGGGAGTCCAGCGGTTCATTGGATTCTCAAACTTATCGCAAGTTCATTAAGAACTTCTCAGCCATCATTTCACCCATCACCCAGCTCACCAAGCAGGGAACCTGGTTCCACTGGTCTCCTGAAGCCCAGACTGCTTTTGAAACACTAAAAAGGGTGTTCACATCCACCCCGGTGCTGTGCCACCCTAATCCGGCCCTTCCCTATATCTACATAATCTTAATAAGGGATAATCTACAGGCACAGAAGGGTCTCTTATGGAAACTGATTTTTGTTCCGGAAGAGGTTCGAGTCACTGTCCTGGGACTCTGCCACGACCATCCCTTAGCAGGGCATTTTGGTACCAGTAAGACCCTGGAGTTGATGCAGCGCACCTTCTGGTGGTCCGACCTGGCAAAAGATTGCAAAGACTATGTAAATGCCTGCACCACTTGCATACGGAACAAGAATCCCCGGAACAAAGCCTGGGGCCTGCTAAAACCCCTACCGGTCCCCAAACGACCATGGGCCATGCTTTCTATGGACTTCATAGTGGAGCTGCCCCCCTGGGGGCACTGGGGGGTGCAATTTACATCCCGGTTCTGGAAGGCACTGTGTGGAACCTTGAAGATAAAACTCTGTCCTCTGCTTATTACCCGCAGTCTAATGGGTAAACGGAACAAACCAATCAGACTCTTGAACAGTACCTTCGGTGTTTCACGTCCTTCGTGCAGGATGATTGGGTGTCACTCCTGCCAATGTTGGAGTTTGCATACAATAATTCATGCCATTCAGCCACCAAGCAGACCCCATTCTTTGCGAACCGTGGCTTCCATCCTACTTTCTTGCCGGACCTCATCACAGAGTCTTCGATCCCTGCTGTTCAGAGCACCCTAGACTTCTTTAGCCGCAACAACAAGCTATTGCAGGAAGCTATGGGCAAAGCACAGGAAGACAACAAGAGGGATTTTGATAAGAAAAGAAAAGGGGAATTGGCCTTACAAATAGGAGACCCTGTGTGGCTGGCCACGACCAACCTGAAGCTGGCATGTCCATCTAGAAAGCTGGGTCCTAGATTCATAGGACCATTCCCAGTAAGAAAGGAGGATCAACAATGTCTCCTCGAGCTGACTTTACCAGACAACCTCAGGATACACCCAGTATTCCATGTATCACTATTGAAGCCAGCGGTTCCAGACTCTTTCCCGAATCGCGAAACAGGACCACCAGAGCCCTTGATTGTCAATGGGGATGAGGAGTTCGAAGTGGGGGCTATACGGGATTGCAGGAGGAAAAGAGGGCAAATACAATACCTGATTAGGTGGTGGGGCTACGGACCTGATGAAAATTCCTGGGAGCCTGAACAAAATGTGCATGCCAAAGACCTGGTAAATGCCTTCCTCCGCAGTCACCCGCAAAGAAGAACCCAACTGGGCATCTGGAGGCTGCCCGTAAGGGAGGGCAATGTCAGGAAAATCGCCAGCATGATTTTCCCCAAGAAAGGTCTACCTGAGAACTTCATTGCCGCTGGCATGCATTTGTGCGCACATTCGTGCGCTTGTGCGCGCACATTGGCCCCAAATGGGCCATTTAAACCCTGCTAGCCCTCAGAACGGGTGCTGTCTGATCAACAGCGTTACCCGTGATCACCTGCTATCTGTTCCTGTGTTACCTGACCCGGCTTGACTGAACTACTCTGATATCCGCCTACACCCGAACATGGCTTGTCTCGACTACTCTTCTGCCTGACCCTCTGTACCTCACTGCCAACCTGTTGCCGAACCTGCTTGTCCCTGACTCTGCTTCTGTGCCTGTGACCATCCGGTCTCTTCAAGTATCCTGCTCTGAACACCAGCACCCTTCCAGCACATCTCCTGACCACCTGCTGACGTATACTCTTGGACTTCTACAGGCACCCATACCTCACCGTGCTCCTGTGGCCACTGTCTCAACCCCAGCGGGCCCTTGAACCGGAGTCGTAGGAGAGGCCACCACAGACCGTCAGGCTCTCTACCCGGTACGTGACAATGGCTGTTCTATAAGTATATGCAATTTTATCACAGTAACAATTTGGTACCTCCTGAGAACTGCCCAAATTCTAAATATATAAAAGGAGTACACACCTACTCAAACTCAACAATCTCAATAACTTGTATCTACTGTCAGATTCAAAACAGAGCAGGAATTTAAAAGGAAGTAAGTGTTAAGAGTGTTATATGTATGTGGCATCCCCAGAATTACTACCAAATTAGTATCTTAGGCTGGTGCTGTACATCATATAATTGCTAGATACACAATATCATTTAGTGGACGAACATGACAGGAACAGCCTAATCACACTGGATGAAAGGCAAGGGATACAGCATTTTATACGTTGCTTCTTTGGTATAACTTGTGACCAATGATTCATAGAGGTGGAGAAGAAGCCACACTAGGGTATTGGATATTTGCAGCAACAATAAAGCCATGTGGACCCCCAAAACAGTAAATAATTTGGCACAAACACTGCCTTGAACACTCAAAGAAAAACACCTACAACACAGAGAAAATAAAAGCCATGTACCTCTTGTAACTACATACAATACACCACTAGAAGGGATAAGAAAGATAATCAAAGAGATGCAACCTATCATAACAGACATAGAAACACTGAAAGAAATATTAAAAAAAAAAACCCCAATGCTGTTGTAGCGCCTCCAAAGTATAGGCGCTTTTTGGTGAAGTCTTTTTGCTGGGAGAGGCAAAATTTAGTCAGGCCTGACTGTAGGTGAAGGCCTGAATGTTTTGATCTGAGCTGGGGAGTGGCTCAGGGAATGGCTGAAGATAGTGGGAAGGAACACCCCTTGAAGTTTCCTCCACTTTTTGAGCAGAGAAGGCTCTGGAAAGGGGGATGGATGAGGAGGTGTCACTTCCTGATGTATTACAAGGAGCCTTGACCAATCTACAGTCTGGATTGGCAAGTGGTTTTTCGCGGATATGAAACCTCCGCGATGTTGTCGTAACCCCAAAAAAAAAAATTATAAAGAAAGTCACAAAGATACAGACAATACTATCCAACGTAGAGAAACTAATAGAAAGAATAGGGAAGATCAC
>BLSH010241352.1:671023-686184 GCA_018402905.1 Glandirana rugosa
CAAATACATGCTTGACTGGGAACGCGACTTAGATATAGACTGGGACTTGGATACTTGGCACCATAATGTTGCACGCGCTTACAAGGGAATCCATAACTTAGTCCTGATGGAAGCTAACCTTAAAGTGCTTATGCGTTGGTACCTGGTACCCTTCCGCTTAGCCAAGATATTCCCCAACACATCCCCTCTTTGCTTCAGAGGTTGCGGTCACCTAGGCACACTTTTACACACCTTCTGGCAGTGTCCAAGGATTAGGCAATTTTGGAATCAAGTCTTTCACCTAATACGCAAAACCACAGGCATCCCTCTGAAACAAGAACCCCAAGTTGCTCTCCTCAACCAAAGAATCCCAAACATCCCCAAAAAGTCCCAATTTCTGATCTTCTACATATTATTAGGAGCCAAAATTTCTATCGCCAAAGCATGGAAAACCCCCTCAGTCACTTTCTCCTCTGCCAGAAAGAAAATATCATGGATTATGGCCCAGGAGAAAATAGCGTCCTCCATACTTGACACCACTCCTCAATTCGATAAAATATGGGAACCGTGGTCCCGTTACATGGGCATTTAATATGCCACTTGTAGACACGAAGCCATACTCCACCACCCCACCCCTTCCCTTGGGTCGTGCGCTGCTTCTCCTGTTCGGTCTCCTCTCTCTTCCCCACTTCCCTGTCCTCTCTTTCTTCCTTTTCTCCTTTCTGTTTCCTCTTTTTGTCTCTGGTCTCTGCTGGGCAGGAGAGGCTGGTGTACTTCCGGCCCCTCCAGCCTCACTGACAGTGGCTTCCCCACAAACTTTTCTATTCTGCTGGGGATCCCTGGCACGAGAAGGGTCTGTTAATAGCATAGTCACATGATATAATCAGTAACCAATTTCCGGGAGAACCTACAGGTTGGTTATGCTCCCCGGACTCCGTCTTTTTTCCAAGGTACTTGGCTAGCTTGTTTTCCCAGTGCTTGGCTGGGATTGCGTGGGATTGGCGCATTCGTCCCTCCTCCGGGCACAGTGTGTTCCCAACAGGGGTGTCTGGCGGGGGGGCTCATGTGACCATACCTGCTCTCCTATGGGCTCTGGCGGGGTCCGGGGTGCTGACCTTCCCAAAGGCTACCTACATGGGGTTAGCCCTCGATAGTTGAACTAAGTTAAGATTGTTCTTCTCATTTTTTGGGCCTATATACCCTTTCAGGGCTTTTCTGGTTACATTTCATGGCCTAGTAAATATGTGTATGATCCCTTTATTTTTTTTTCTCTCGGCTACTTCTCAATTTTCACGCACTCTGCATTTTAGGGCAGCTGAAGCCGGGGGATCTCTGAAGGGCTTTTGTATTGGCCCCCTCTCTCCCCCTAGGTAGTCTGCCTTGACCAGGCAGCTTACCCTTTTGGGTGCCCTGAGAGCAGAGGGCGCCATATGGAGAAGAAATTTGTAGCGAATAGGTTTTATGGTGGGCTTCCACCTGAGTTATGTATCTTTTTCTCTATGGTCTACAGAATTGTACACTCCCTTGTGAAAATAACTCTATGCTGTGACAAGTGTTTTGATGTATATTCTACGATCACATTTAAAAGATACCCCTTTTCTTATGTTTGAAAAATCAATAAAAATTTTAACACATAATAATATAGTGCCAACAGTTTACGCAGCACTTTACAACTTGAGGGTAGACAGTACAAATACAATACACTTAAATACAATAGGAATCAGAGGGCCCTGCTCATTAGAGCTTACAATCTAAGAGAGAATTTCATGTTCACTGTTTGTTTGGTTCACTGGTTGTTACACTGTTTGCTATATTGGAGGTGTTTTGGAGGTGTTTTTTCTTCATGTTATTCACTTATCTTTTAATCTTTTAAGTCAACATATATTTCTGATCACACCAGTTCTTGACTCATACAATTATTTGTTGCCAGTGTCCAATTCTCCTGTAAATGGCAGTATAACCCATAAGACTCAGAATTCCTTCTGACCCTGCATCCCTTAAAGTGGTTCTTAAGGCTTAAGGTTTTTTGCCCTAAGACTCCATTCACACCTGAGCATATCGATTTAGTGGCTTTTCAGGCCTTTTTAAGTTTTTTTTTTTTGCAAGCTTTTTTTAAGGCGTTTTAGAAATGTATTACAAGCGTTTTACAGCTTCAGGTGTTTTTGTTTAGCCAATAGAAAGCACTAGGGGGAGGAGAGGGAGTGGAAATTAGGGATGGAGAGCTGCTATTTGAGCGTTTTGCAAGCGTTTTTCTGCTCAAGTCAGGCATCTCTATTGAAGTCTATGGGGCCAAAAACACTTGAATCCTGCCAAAAAGAAGCTGTACTTTTTTGAGCTTCAGGCATTTTGCTTCAGGCATACAGAATGCGGACAGGGGCCATTGAAATTAATGGAATTTTGCTTGTTTGGCATTATGTTTGAAGCCTGAAATGTGGCAAAAGGTCACAAAGTTCAAAGGGGGCCGAATACCTTCGCAAGGCACTGTAGGTTAGTGTAGTGGACAGTGTAGGAAGGTCATTGTTGTGGTATATATGCATATTCCATTTTATAGTTGGTCCCCCTACTTTGGTCCCTGTCCCCCATGTGCCCCCCCCCCCCCTAAATATGAAAGCTGGAGACACCACTGAGTGGAAGCAAATGGTAAAGTGAAAAATCTGAACATGAAGCCTAGGTAATGTATAGTCACAGTTTTATTGTGATGAGAATGTTCTAACCTTTAGATAAAAGAGCTGTCAACAAGTAATCTCCACTAATAAAGTATATGATTCAAGAATATCACAATAAAGAGCAAAAGTATCCCGTGATATAAAGGAGACAAAGTACAGCTATGCCAATGAAGCAAGATAAATAAAAATAGATAAGGTAATAATTAAGTATACTAAAAAAAGTTAGTGTTATGTTATACCAACCCTTTTCTTTGCAAGGTTTACAGAAACCACAGCGGGATATGCAAACGATTAATTATTTAAATACCTCGTCAGTGGATAATCAATGAACAAAAACTCTGTATAGGTCTGTCTGAAGAGATCTAGTTCTGCTTCTCATACAGGCCCTTTGTCACTTTTTGTCCACGCCTCAGGGCCCCTGCTTACACTCATCTGTCTTTCCCCTTTGACCTGTTATAGTAGTGATTTCTAGCAGCCTTGTTTATTATATCTCCAGTCTGAATGACTGTCTCCTGAAGCATGTCCCCAGTCTAAAACAACTTCTATAGCAAGTTTACAGTCTCTAACAGTCTCCTGCTCATGTCCACAGTTACCATCTCATCGCTGGACCAATGTAACTATGTATAATATAGGAAATAACAATATGCAATAATAAAGATTGAAGGAGGGAAGGATTGGGAGGGGAAGGGTTAGATTAAAGTAAATTTAAATATACCACAATGATGAGACTATGCAAGAGATTTATATGAAAAACAAACTGAAATTGATCTCTTGATGTTGTCTGCTGAAGTGGAAAAAAGAAAAAAAAAAAGATAAAAAAAATGTATAATATAGCCATGCCTGGAATTATTCATTAACACTGCAATGTTATTCATTTACTGAAATATGCTATACTTTCTCATTAATCTGATGTATGGCTGCCTCCACTTTTATTTTTCTCAGTAGCATATAAAATGGGTGGTGGTAGGGACTGGTAATTATCAATATAAAAGGATACGATTTACTAATGAGCCTTTGAGTGATTAAAATGGGAGTGGTAATCAATTATTGTAATCTACTCTTATTATTTAACTTTGTGGTGCTACTTATAACAAGACTTTGCCCATGAGCATACCTTCTGGAGAACTACATCCTTGATAAGATACGTACAGTCAGACAACGTACAAAAAAAGGACAGTAAAGTGTTGATTATTTAGTGGTAACTGATAGGAACTGATATCATTAATTGTAGCAATAATGTCAATGCTAAATTGATAAATACAATAATTAAATCACAAAATGACTATACTAACCTTTAAAAGCAGGATACATTGGACCAATGTTGCTAGTAGTAAGCCCTGAATAAGATGTTGATTCAGATGTTTTTCTGAGGCCTAAAATACATCAATGGATACAAGATTAAAGTAAATTTGTCAGTCAAGTGCAAGCAGTACAAGCTGCCTGCTATTGCTTTTATTGGCTTTAAAAGCCCCCTGTGATTTTGATTTCAGTTTAACACAAAGAGATCAGTGTTCCCAACTTTGGGGATAAGTCCTGACCTCTGGAGATACTTCCCTACTTTTCATTTAATGTCCAGTAAGTGCCATTATTGGTCATTCTCATTGGTCAGGGAGATGGAGCATATGCAGAGTTTTTCTGTGAGGGACCAATCCCAAAGGTGGGAAAGTAAGGCTATTACTAACAACAAACTTAGCACATGATCAGAGGAGGCTGAGAAGATACTTTTTCTTTCTAACAAAGGTAACACTATATGCTGTTAGGCAAGGCTTTTACTGCCCATGACTGCTAGTCTCAACAGATCTGGAATGAGATTTTGTGATGTCACTATTGTGCTTCTCACTGTTCTTCTTGCTGAAGAGAAAGCTGCATTGCAAAGATCTCCCTGCTTTTGTTTAATTGATTTCATAGATCTTTACCTTCTTTACCTCCCCTGGTCTGGAATGCCAATCAACAGTTCTCCAGTCAAGTCAAAGCCTTGCTCCTCTACAAAGATGTCCGCATCCTCATAGAGGTACTGTGTGAAACATGGCATAAAAAGTCAGCAATGGAAAAAATATCAGCTGCACATGGCCTATAGGTAATTCCAGTGCCTACAGTGCCTTGAAAAAGTATTCATACCCATTGACGTTTTCCACATTTTGTCATGTTACAACCAAAAATGTAAATGTATTTTATTGGGATTTTATGTGATAGACCAACACAAAGTGGGACATAATTATGAAGTGGAAGGGAAATTATAAATGGTTTTCCGATTTTTTTTACAAATAAATATGTGAAAAGTGTGGCATGCCTTTGTATTCAGCACCCTTTACTCTGATACCCCTAACTAAAATCGAGTGGAACCAATTGCCTTCAGTAGTCACCTAATTAGTAAATGGAGTCCACCTGTGTGTAATTTAATCTCAGTATAAATACAGCTGTTCTTTGAAGCCCTCAGAGGTTTGTTAGAGAACCTTAGTGAACAAACAGCATCATAAAGGCCAAGGAACACACCAGACACGTCAGGAATAAAGTAGTGGAGAAGTGTAAAGCAGGGTTAGGTTATAAACAAATATCCCAAGCTTTGAACATCTCACTGAGCACTGTTCAATCCATCATTTATAAATAGAAAGACTATGGCACAACTGCAAACCTACCAAGACATGGCCATCCACCTAAACTGACAGGCCGGGCAAGAAGAGCATTAATCAGAGAAACAGCCAAGAGGCCCATTGTAACTCTGGAAGAGCTGCAGAGATCCATAGCTCAGGTGGTTGAATCTGTCCACAGGACAACGATTAGTCGTGCACTACACAAATCTGGACTTTATGGAAGAGTGGCAAGAAGAAAACCATTGTTGAAAGAAAGCCAGAAGAAGTCCCCTTTGCAGTTTGCGAGAAGCCATGTGGGGGACACAGCAAACATGTGGAAGAGGGTGCTCTGGTCAGATGAGACCAAAATTTAAATTCTTGGCCTAAAAGCAAAATGCTATGTGTGGCAGAAAACTAACACTGCACATCACCCTGAACACAACATCATCACCAGGAAACATGGTATTGGCAGCATTATGTTGTGGGGATGCTTTTGTTCAGTGGGGACAGGGAAGCTGGTCAGAGTTGATGGGAAGATGGATAGAGCCAAATATAGGGCACTCTTAGAAGAAAACCTGTTAGAGTCTGAGTAGAGACTTGAGACTTGGGCAGAGGTTCCAGCAGTACAACGACCCTAAACATACAGCCAGAGCTACAATGGAATGGTTTAGATCAGGGGTAGGCAATCTGTGGCCCTCAAGCTGTTGTAGAACTACATTTCCCATGAGGCATTGCAAGGCTGACGGGTACAATTACTCCCAGAGGCATGATGGGACTTGTAGTTTTGCAACATCTGGAGGGCCGCAGGTTGCCTACTCCTGGTTTAGATCAAAGCATATTCATGTGTTAGAATGGCCCAGTCAAAGTCCAGACCCAAATCCAATTGAGAATCTGTGGCAAGACTTGAAAATTGCTGCTCACAGATGCTCTCCATCCAATCTGACCGAGCTTGAGCTATATTGCAAAGAAGAATGGGCAAAAATGTCACTCTAGATGTGCAAAGCTGGTAGAAACATACCCAAAAAGACTTGCAGCTGTAATTGCAGCAAATGGTGGTTCCACAAAGTATTGACTCAAGGGGCTGAATACAAATGCATGCCACACTTTTCACACATTTATTTGTAAAAAAAAATTTGAAAACCATTTATAATTTTCCTTCCACTTCATAATTATATGTCACTTAGTGTTGGTCACATAAAATTCCAATAAAATACATTTTTGGTTGCAACATGACAAAATGTGGAAAATGTCAAGGGGTATGAATACTTTTCAAGGCACTGTATATTTGCACAATTCCAGTGAGGGGTCCACTAACATCTGCCTGCCTTTTCTAGGCACAGCTTTCACAGTTCAGGTAATCTTTAAGGGCTCATTCATACAGGCACTCACACCAATCCTGTGTGCTAAGCTGCTTGTTTTTTTTTGCGCTTACATCCACTTCGGAGCTGCACACAGGCAGACTAATGCACACTTAGTTTAGATCCATTTTTGACATGTAGCTGTGTTTGTACATCTGCATACACTTCTATAGGTTGCCTGTGCGCAGCTCCATGGTGGATGCAGATGCAGAAAACAGTTGGTCAGCATGCAGGAGGGTGTCAAAGCTTGTCTGAATGAGCTCTTAAAATAGAAAGAAATGCAGTTGATGCTGTCTCTTCCACTTGGTTATACCTGCTTCATTTTCCCCATACCAGGAGTTGCAATTTCACATTTCCCCAGTACTTCAACCATCATTTCATCCAGTGTTATTATGACTCAAGTACTATTGTGAAGACTAGTTCATTTCAATAGTCAGACTTAAGTGTGTTAAGTACTACATACAGTAATGTGATACGAGAGCACTGATGAAAGTGAAGAGTTGTGTAATTACTTGCAGGAAAGAAGAATCCAAATTTCAGGGAAGGATGATCATGGTAATACTGACATCGCTGACTTTGTCCTGGTGGAACTCGAGCATCCATAAATAAACACAAAGAATTTTTTTCCAGAGAGGCAGACACAAATTCCTAACAAATATAAAAAGCCTGTTAATTCCAAAGATGAAAAGACTCATAAATCAGTGTATGTGAGGATGTCATGATAGTCCATAAATGTGCTCCAAAAGGGAATCATCACTTCTTCAAACTATGTGCTTATCAAGTTACATTTATGTTTTGCCAAGAGTTACATTAGAAGAAAATCAGAACATAATGAATGCATAAAGCCATGTGGAAGAGAAGACTTGGCTTTTGGCCTTGACATCAGTGTAGGCCATCTGTTCTGCGTACGCCCCTTTAAACTTTTTGAGAACAGAAAACACCTTTCCACACAAAATTATGATGCTTTTTATCACTACTTTTACCTTATGCTAGCATTTGAAGCAAACACACAAAAGGTTAAAAATGTTTAATGCAATAGAAATATTTTTCATTGTTGAACAGTACATTTATTGATGCAGAAGTCTTCAGGCCTACAAAAGGGAAAGAGATGTGCAGTAATTCCAAAAATATTGTTAATAAAAAGGAAAGCTATGTGCTTGTATTGATCAAGAATAGAGATGAGCCAAATGTCCCTGGGTTTGGTTCAAAGCATGTCTGCAAACATAAGGAAGTATAGGTGCTCTTTCTCAGCCCCTTAAAGGCAATAGGAGCCAAATGTTGAAAACCAATAATGGCTATTTTCTTGGCTAATAAGCAAAGGGTTGTAAAACAGATAGCGAAGCAAAACATTTTTATTTTTTATTTTGTTTGGTGAGGAGCATTGATTTTAAGAAGACTTAATGGGTAATAATAACAATGGAATATTCCTTGAATGAATATGCTTGTGGGACGCCCTGACCCTGCCTGTGAAGTGGCACATCTGTACAATGTATACAATCTACTGGAACAGATACCCCCTATTTTGAGGCCATATGGCCTGTGATATGGTTCGGAGGGGGGGGGGGGTGGCAGACATTCATCGCCCCCTCTCCTGGCCTCCCAGGCTGTATGTTTTTCTTGATTTTTGTGTGGGGCTCCTCCTTACAGTCCATACCAGACCCTAAAGGTCCTTACCAGTAAATAAGTAGGGTGAGCTATGTAACTTCTTTAATAACCAATGACAGTGGAAAAAGGAAGCTGTCACATATAATTAGCAGGATAAAAAGCAGGAATCAGAAGGAGAAAAAAACAATTACTACTGTATATATAAAGCTTGGATCCTGCTGATTGAGCTAAAAGTCCAGTGTTTAGATAAACGCCCAAAAAAGGATTTTGACTGAACAGTGAGCTCCATGTGATCCCTAATCAAGAAAATTTAGCTTAAAATGGATGTAAACCCGATTTATGAAATTTGAGCTGGGCACATCTTAAGCACCGAGTCTTATGGCTTTCTCCAGCTCCGTAGCTCTGTTATCAGCCTGATAACTTCTGACAAGTTCTCCGATACAGGAGATAAAAGCAGCCTGAAATTTGTGTCATGGGAGGTTGCTATAAATAGATTAGCAGAGAGCTTGACTTGTCAGAGCACAGCTCTACACATTCCTTCCTTTCTTTGCCTATGTGGAGAGAGGGTATGTGCCTTTCCTCCAATCAGCTATCTTGGCTGTATGCCCAGACTTCACACTCAGTGCTGAACAGGAACAGAAAATCTGTAACACGATCTGAACTTTCAAAAGGATATATACAGCTGAAGACAGCCGATATACATGTAAAACTTATGTAGGGAGATTTGTTTCATCCCTGTGTATCATCTGAGGCTGTTCACTTCACTGGGTATATATGAGGGTTTACAGCCACTTTAAGTCAAAGTGATGCCATGCACAAACTATGCAACATGCCAGCACAAATAATTTTATTTACAAAAAATGTTCCCAACATATTTAGAGGAAGCTGGGAGGAGACAAAGGAAAGAGTATTTTTCTTGGGTGAATTTCTGATTTAAGATGTCCCCTATACAATTTCTGAATGATATTAAAGGGTTTGTGCAATGTAAAAGGCTTATATGTAAAGTTTGCTCCTACAATTCACATGACCAAACTATCTTCCATGATAGTGTTGGCAAAGCCTATCTAATATGCTAGTCACAAATTGCTCCACTGGTCATGTAGTTTATGGACTCGTTTGCCCCTGTGGATTACTCTACAAAAGTAAAAACTATTAGACCTCTTCAATGTTGGTTAGGCAAACATTGCCAGAACATCTCTCAAGCCTTTTTAAATCATAGTGTTCCCCGACACTTTACCAAACATAAAAAAATACATTTGATGGTCTTTACTGTTCACCACAGAACACATGCATAACAACATCTCTTAAGCTGAAAGGTTCAAATATTGCGTAAGCAAGAAAAACATACTGAATTTGTATTCTCAACACACTAAGGATTATGGGATTGTATGAGGAATTGGAAGTAAGGAAACATCTTATAATCTTGCTTGCCCATAGCTTTCAGTCTATCCATCATACCTTCTCGTCAATTAACTCTTATTTAGATTACCATGAATATATTAGCTATTTTACTTTACTGATTATATGTATTGATTGTATGGGGTGTTATGATCAACAGCATTGCTATAGTTGTATTTTTTCTTCCTAGTTACAATAATCTGTAACACCCCCCCCCCCCCAAATGGCTATGTAGTATATTGGCTTTTACATTTACTTTTTTTAATTAGGCTTTATAACCGTTAGGTGTATCCATTTCTATAGTCACCTATATGTTAATATTATTTTCAACTATATAGTACAGACTACTTTTATTTTTTATTTCCATTTTTATTTGTATACAAGTTTATTATAAAATATTATATTTGTTTATCCATTTTTTATATGGATGGAGCATTATTTTTACTGTCTTGAACTCTTATGAATTATTAGTGATGGCCTAGCTGTTAGCTAGTATATGTTCTGTTTAAACACTTTGTCAGTTTCATTCTTCTCACAGTGGTATTTTGGGGTGTGTTTACTATTTATATCTTTCCACAATTTTGTCACTCTTAAGTTGGGCGCACACTATAAGAAAATCGGACGAATGATTGTCTGATTTTCCTCGTTGTTTCACAGCAAGTCGAAACCGAGAATGGAAATAATGTATGAAAATTCTCAGATGACAAAAGGCTTTTTTTTGTTATTTATTGTTTCTGATCATGTGCAGTCTTTTGTTTCTAATTTTTCTCGTACAAAAAATGGTAGTCATTAAATGAAAATCGTTTGGTTTTCATTCGAGAAAAAATTTGGAATTTGTCCCTTCTGTCAGGAAACAATCACTGCCCCTGGAATTCGGGTCTGGAAACTGTGCGAGTGTGCGTGCACGTATGCACCGGCATTGGCGCCAAAATGGCCCTTTTAAGCACACAGCACCCTGCAACCAGTGCTGTCCGTTCTACAGCGTTCCTGTATCCTGTGACCCCAGCGTTTACTCTTGTAAGACTTCCAGTATCCTGTGACCCTGGCTTTCCTTGATATCTGCCTGCACTGACGCCAGCCTGCCTACGACTACTCTTCTGCCTGCTCCCTTGTACCTCTGCTGCCCGCATGTTGCTGACCCTGCTTGTAACCGACTATCCGCCTGCCTGACCCATCTGTACCGCACCGCCAGCCTGTTGCCAACCCGGCCTGCACCACCATTCTTCTGTCTTGCAAGAGCCTTCAGTGGACCTTCACTGACCACCAGTGACCAAGTCCATCCCTCGTGCCCCCCTGTGCCCCAGAGCTCCCTGTCTACACTACCAGGGGTTCTTGAACCAGGGCCGTAAGAGAGGTTGTCCCCCGCATAAGTTAGACTCGATCACGGGGTAAGTGACGCCTTGAACCAGAATTGGTTGTCGAAAGTTCCGCATGTTCCTAAGACGAAAATGTTCATCTGATTTTCTTATAGTGTGTAGGAGCCTTTAGCACACTGTATTTTATGTCACCCTAGTAGATTTTTGTCCTGAAATTGTGATTTTGTTTGCAATCCTATTTTATACGAGCCTGTGTGCAACTGTTACATCTTTATACATGGTCTTATGTTAATGTGAGACCACCCATTTGCATCTGGCCACTATATCAAAATGACATGGGTATTATAATGCCCTGGCTTAAGAAAGGGGAAGGAACCTCCAAAATAAATTGCTATAGCAACTCTGCAATCTGGAGGTGAAGGTTCACTTTGTGCTGTGAGGATGCCACTGCCTTTCAGCACCCAGTGGTTCTGATGCTTTGTTATCAAAATTAAGATCCAGGATAGGCTTGCTGCCTTATACAATCCTACCATTGGCCATGCTGGCTTATGATAAGCGTATTTACTACTGTATGATTGTGAGTGTTTACCAATTCTTATTACAGTTCATATGTTTTTAATGCACAAAGGCCATTTTTACCCCCTAATATCTGCACTCGTTCAATAATAAATTTAAAGCTTTACTATTCAAAAGAAAGAACTAAAATATGAAACTTACATTTTTTCCAATTGTGTATGAGCTCCACAGTGGCATCTTAATATTATAGCTGTAACCACTTACATACTTGTCTTGGTACAAAATACAATAATTACTATTCTGTAAAACCACAGGTCTTCCAAATGGCAAGTTAAGCCTTTTGGTGTCAGATTCTGTAAGACAAGGAAGAAGACAACAATATTGTACTATGAATCTAATATTGAAAAATAATGCAGAACAAACAAACATGTACAATTGTTTAATTCAATCCAGAGTAAGATATTGCTTAGTGGTTGGCACTCATGGCTTGCAGTATTAGGGCTCTGGGTTCCCATAAATATAATATCTGTGGTTAAGAAGTTGTGTTTCCTCTGGAAGCTCTGGTTTGCTCCCAAAACACAAACCATATATGTATACAATCCTATGTTTGCCCAACTATGCTTAAAACACATAATAGTAAACTAATCAGCACAAACAATTAGAGCTATGCTTTAAAAGGCTAGCTGGCTGGCTTTCATGTTGACACTCTTGTTTTGAATCACTGACCCGAACCAGATATTATACAGACTTTTGCAATTTTTCTGATTTGCATATCTGTTCTGATAATTGACTCAAAGTATTATAGCCCATCCACCTTTTTATTTAAACTCACCTTTCATCCTCCTTCTCTGTACCAATTAAAAAAAACACTTTATGCATATTTTAAATTTAGTAGTCTTTTGGCTGGTCTGCTGACACACCTTCTTCCTATTCTCTTTGATGACAGTGGTGGGGGGGGCCTTACTGCTGCACTAAACAGCACTTATGTAATGATGCTGAGTGCTGTTCACTGCAGCAGTACTGTGAATCAAGGCAAGCATAATGGTGCAACCCTAGGGGGTCTGCCCATGACAACCTGGGCTCATGGGAAGTTAGATGATATTGATCATCATTTAACCTAGATGAGGAGCGTCTACTTGTGGAGGGACAGACTTTCTTGCCTTAATTTTGTTTAACTGTAATGGGGAACATCTTTTTTTTAAATATAGTGATAATTATTGGAACCCCCAATAAAAAAACCTCCAGGTTTTTATTGCTGTCTGTGGTTCATCTTCTCTATTTGGCCTGTTTACTAGTACCGCCAGGACAGAGTGATAGGAAGTTTAAAAATTAACAGATGCCACTGGAATTGGAGGTGGAAACTTTCCAATGAGAGCAAGTAACAACTATCTTAATGAGAAATTCTTCTCACTTTGGAGAAAAATCCTGTCACTTCCCGGTGTTTCTGTAGGACAACTAGGAAAGGAAAGTCTCCCCAGTGATATTTAGGCAGAAAAAAAAAAAAAAATCGGAACAGTTTTAACTGTTCCTTACTCTATCCAAAACTACATTAAACATTTTTGGATAAAGATACACGTTAACATAGTTTTAGTGAGAACCATTTACCCTTTATGTCCTATTTTATTACATGTAACATTAAATTTCATAAGCAGTGAGTTACAACTCTCCAGAGAGTACCCAATATACCGTATTTTTCGCACCATAAGACGCACTTTTTTTCCCCAAAAAGTGGGGGAAAGTCTCCCTGCGTCTTATGGTGCGAATGCTACAAATCCCCCCACCCCCCCTCGTCGCCGCCGGGAGCTCGCATTGCACTGCGGGCTCCCGGACACAATAGAGCACTGCTCTGATCTCACACAGTGAGAAGACAGAGCAGCCGCAGTACTTAATTTGGCCACTGGGGCTTCATTCGGCCCCAGTGGCCAAATGAAGTACTGCGGCGGCTGGAGCTGCTTTTCTGAATGGGATCTGGCTGAAGAGTGGAGCTCCACTATGCGCAGGGTGATGACATCATCACAGCGCAGTGGTGGCGGGAGAAATGAAATCTCCCTCTCAGCTCTGTCAGGCTGCATTTCATGGACACAGGTATGTGCTGTATTTCATAGGACTCTGGTATATGGCTGTGTTTCATGGATCTGGTATATGCTGTATTTCATAGAGCTGGTATATGGCTGTATTTCATAGGACTCTGGTATATGGCTGCACTGGTAAATATTTTAGTACACCATTTGGTTCAGAATATTTTTTTTTCTAGTTTTCTTCCTCTAAAACCTAGGTGCGTCTTATGGTCAGGTGCGTCTTATGGTGCGAAAAATACGGTAGTTTCATTTTAAACTTAGTTCACTTTAGTACACATTTCAATAAATAAAAGATCAACCTCTGTGCTCTGACCATACCTTTGTCATAAAAGACCAAACGATTTACATATTTAAAATTACCTTGCTCTGGAGTAAGAATTAAGTGTGCCTTAAATTCTGCTTCTGTAAGGCTCTGCAAGAAAATGAATGGATGAGTAATTTAATAGTTATTTTCCTGTTCCTGAGCTGTTACCAACAGGACCATAAGGTAAAAAAAACTTTAAAATAATGATTTGTTCAAGAAAACTGAATACAGTGAGACATAATCCAAAAATAATAAAATATAGATTTTGGGTTTTCATACACTTTCAACTGGGACTATACTCACCTCTCCAGCGCTTTGGCGTTCCATGGATCTCTCACCGACGGCTAACATCTTCTGCCTTTTTCTGGGTTATGATCAGCTGTGTTGATTGGCCAGGTTTTGATGAAGTCACTCATCATTCATTCATTTCGGCTGATGCCAAAATTGCACACAGAGTTACACATACGCAATTTTACGTATAGTGTGAACAAGCAGGTGAAAAACGTAACTGCAAAAGCAACATTGTATGTCTCTTCTGCATTAAAAAAGCCTTCCTTTTCACAACTTTTGTTTTTCAAAATTAAAATTCCCACTTTAAAGTATAACTAAAGGCATAGAATACAGAGAGTAGATCACCTTTCAAGAAATTGCTGTCTGTGTTCCCATCTCCTGGTGACCATCATCACTAAGTGAAAATAAAAACAAGAATAGAGGGGAGATCTTCCAATGGGGACACTAGTTCTGCTGACAACATTTTGGAGGAGGGGATTTCATCATTTGCTGTTGTGGCTACGGGACAGAAGGTCAATGGAAATCTCCCTAATGGGGCACAGATGAAAAAAGTGATAGGGGAATGCCCCTCTCTTACTTTATCCAAAATGGCTTTAGTTCTACTTTAACCACTTCCCGACCGCGCTATAGACAAAAGACGTCCACAGCGCGGTCGGGTTATTCTGATAGGACGTCCATGGACGTCCTCCAGAATATCGCTTCCCGCGCGCCCCCTGGGGCGCGCACACGGGAAGATCCGTGACCGTCGGGTCCGGGGGACCCGACTGATCACGGATCGCTGCCAGTGCCTAGAAGGGCACACGCGCGGGGTCCCCCGCGCGCCCTTCGCTATAAGACCTCCTGCAGGTACCTGCAGGATAGTCTTATTGGGCTGGCGCGACACCTGCAGAAAACAGATATCGCGCCAGCCCTTCACCAATTTCATCTTGATTTCGGTAAAACCTATTTCATTCTCTCCCCGTAAGGGGATAGTGAAAAAAGTAGACACGGGGTAATCCCTCTAAAGGTAACTGGAAGACAGGGCATCGGTGTTGTCGTTTACTACTTTAGGGGAGGAGGTTTTACAACAGTCGTCTTGAT
>BLSH010241352.1:688008-717541 GCA_018402905.1 Glandirana rugosa
TGATCAATATTCAGTGATTGGCACCATAACTTGTAGACTCTATAACTTTCACAAAGACCAAATAATATACACTAATTTGTTTTTTTTTTACCAAAGATATATAGCAGTATAAATTTTGGCCAACATTTATGAAGAAAAATTACTAATTTGCAAAATTTTATAACAGAAACAAAGAAAAATTATTTTTTTTACAAAATTTTCGGTCTTTTTTAAATTATAGCGCAAAAAATAAAAAACCCAACGGTGATTAAATACCACCAAAAGAAAGCTCTATTTGTGTGAAAAAAAGGACGCAAATTTCATATGGGTACAATGTTGCATGACTGAGTAATTGTCATTCAAAATGTGAGAGCACTGAAAGCTGAAAATTGGTCTGGTTAGGAAGGGGGTTTAAGTGCCCAGTTGTCAAGTGGTTAAGGCCCTGTTCACACCTGAGGAGAGCGATTTTCAGGTGTTTTTATTGGAGAGTTTTCCAAGCATATTACAAACATTTTATACAGTATCTCACAAAAGTGTGTACACCCCTCACATTTTTGTAAATATTTTATTATATCTTTTCATGTGACAACACTGAATAAATTATACTTTGCTACAATGTAAAGTAGTGAATGTGCAGCTTGTATAACAGTGTAAATTTGCTGTCCCCTCAAAATAACTCAACACACAGCCATTAATGTCTAAACTGCTGGCAACAAAAGTGAGTACATCCCTACTTGAAAATGTCCAAATTGGGCCCAAAGTGTCAATATTTTGTGTGGCCACCATTATTTTCCAGCACTGCCTTAACCCTCTTAGGCATGGAGTTCACCAGAGCTTCACAGGTTGCCACTGGAGTCTTCTTCCATTCCTCCATGACGACATCACGGAGCTGATGGATGTTAGAGACCTAGCACTCCTCCACCTTTCGTTTGAGGATGCCCCACAGATGCTCAATAGGGTTTAGGTTTGGAGACATGCTTGGCCAGTCCGTCACCTTTACCCTCAGCTTTTTTAACAAGGCAGTGGTCACCTTGGAGGTGTGTTTGGGGTGGTTATGTTAGAATACTGCCCTGCGGCCCAGTCTCCGAAGGGAGGGGAGCATGCTCTGCTTCAGTATGTCACAGTACATGTTGGCATTCATGGTTCCCTCAATGAACTGTAGCTCTCCAGTGTTGCCAACACTCATGTAGCCCCAGACCATGACACTCCCACCACCATGCTTGACTGTAGGCTAGACACTTGTCTTTGTACTCCTCAACTGGTACATGCCACACATGCATGACACCATCTTAACCAAATAAGTTTATCTTGGTCTCATCAGACCACAGGACATGGTTCCAGTAATCAATGTCCTTAATCTGTTTGTTTTTAGCAAACTGTTTGCAGGCTTTCTTGTGCATCATCTTTAGATGAGGCTTCCTTCTGGGATGACAGCCATGCAGGCCAATTTGATGCAGTGTGCGGGGTATGGTCTGAGCACTGACAGGCTGACCGCTCACCCCTTCAACCTCTGCAGCAACGCTGGCAATAATCAGACGTGTATTTCCCAAAGACAACCTCTGGATATGACGCTGCGCACGTGCACTCAACTTCTTTGATCAACCATGGCGAGGCCTGTTCTGAATGGAACCGGTCCTGAAAAACCACTGTATGGTCTTGGCCACCATGCTGCAGCTCAGTTTCAGGGTCTTTGCAACCTTCTTATAGCCTCGGCCATTTTTATGTAGAGCAACAATTCTTTTTTTGAGATCCTCAGAGTTCTTTGCCATGAGGTGCTATGTTGAACTTCCAGTGACCAATATGAGATAGTGAGAGCGATAACACCAAATTTAACCCACCTGCTCCCCATTCACACCTGAGACCTTGTAACACTAATGAGTCACGTGACACTTACGGAGGGAAAATCTTTAATTGGGCCCAATTTGGACATTTTCACGTAGGGGTATACTCACTTTTGTTGCCAGCGGTTTAGACATTAATGGCTGTTATACAAGCTGTACCCTCACTACTTTACATTGTAGAAAAGTGTCATTTCTTCAGTGTTTTCACATTAAAAGATATAATAAAATATTTACAAAAATGTTAGGGGTGTACTCACTTTTGAGACATACTATATGTGTATTCAAGCTTCAGGTGTTTTTTTAGCCAATAGAAAGAAATGGAGGGAGGAGATTAGGGATGGAGTGCTGCTCATTTGCCAAAAAACATGCAACAAAGCTCTTGTAAAGCACTCATGTTGAGCGTTTTTCAGGCTTTCCCATTGAAGTCAATGGGGCCAATCTGCCTCCAATCTGCCTAAAAGTAGCTCATATACTTTTTTGAGCAACAAGCGTTTTCCTACAGGCGACAAAATGCTCAGATGTGAAGGGCTACGAGCTTCAAGCGGAAAATCGCTCAGTTGTAAACGGGGCCTAAGAGCTAAAACACTCTGAAAAGGGCTGCAGTGTATAAAATAGAATGGTAACATTTAAATGTTTTTATGCTAAAAAAAAATCTGATCTTTTACATATTTTGAAGGGTAACTCATAATATTAAAATTCTTTTCAGAACGTAGCCTTGTGGGTTCCAGAGATCTGTAGACTTGTAGCTACTCTGTGACAGTTCTGGGTATGAAGTCCCAAACTCACCACTATAGTCACTATAATTGAATCCTTCCTCCATTCCTAAAGCCCCGTACACATGGACCAAATGTTGAGGGGCATCAGCCAGTTCAATAAAACCAGCTGACATTCAGCCTGTGTGTACTGCAGCCGGTTCAGCTGGCTGTGGAAGCAGCATGACTGAAAAACGTCTGCCGACCGGCTCCCAGTCGGCACCCTCAGCCATTGGTAACTCCCGAATTGGTAACAAGCTGAACCACTTAGGTCTGAACTCCAAGTTACCTTCATCCACAAACAGCAGAGTATGGCCAGGCTAGGGGCTTGTGTACATGATCATTTGTTGGTATTAGAACTGCTTTTCTCACAAAGCAAGTCAAATTGAATGTAAAAACAACTTGACACAGCTTGATGTAAAGGAAGTAAGGAATTCAGCACATGATGGGTAACTTAGAAATACAAACGTCCAGAGTCTTCTTTGGTGTAAAAGGTCTGTTAATCAAAATTTGAATATGGTGTAAATTATAGTTACATAATTTGGAGCACTAGGTTAATAAAGTGTTGTAAATCATAATTACAAATTGACTCATATTTCCAACACCAATGAAAATGTTTAAGGTTGTACTTTTATTTTTAGCAATGTTATCAAAAAGCAAATCAATTTACTATTTCTCCTATGTACATATTTCAGAACTTTGTGAATTACCTTTTCTGGATAACCATTCTTGTGACTGTATAAAGGTCTATTGATATTCCGTAGTGTCTTCCAAATGATGCTTAAAAGCTTGAACATGGTTCATAATCTAGCCCCTGGGGTCACTGTGGTTATACATCTACCATAAGTGGCAAAGCATCATTTTCATGTACTTACAGGTAAATTGCAGGAACATCCAAAAGCGTTCCCCAAGGCACTGTGATTTACTGAGCACTGAAAGGGTTCTGACAGTTCTTTTGGCAATGTAGGTTCATATACCGGCTTTTTTAGTAAATGGTTAAGACTGCCACGGCTTCCATTATTGGCTGCAGGTTCAATTCCTAACAAATCTAGGCGATATAGCAGAGATATTAGAAAAAGTACATGACTGAACACAAAATTGCAGACCAGAATAGTAAAAAAAAAACCTACCGCACATCAAATTATAGATTTCTATATTTTCAAAGGGCTGTACTTCTGTGTTATACTTGAACTTGGGACCATAAGCAATAAAGAGAGCCTGGGATAAAAGCAGAGTTATCACAAGTATTATTATGATGCAATGTTTAACTGAAAAACATCACAGGTACAAAAGATTAGCATACTTGGAACTGAATATTTATTTTCCTTAAAAAGTCAAGTCATGCGTCAGCACCTTTTGTTTCTATCACAGCAGCCATTATCTAAAATTTTCTGTGGCACATTCATTAATGACCTTTACTATGAATTACACTACTATTACATTACTATTGAAGAGATTAATCATTAAAAAGTGGACTACCTGTAAAACAATAGAGCCTCATGTATATGTCAAATGTTCTGCAGCCTTGGCAGGAGCCAGGTCTAACCTTTAGTGCTTGCTGAAAGAGCCCGTCAATATGACTGGTACTGCTCTTTAGAAAGATAGGCAGTGTTTATTGGTCCACATTGTACCAACATTTTGTCACCCTGTCTAAGCCATCTCAGTTAACAGACAACGGAGAAGACAATTTGATATGTATTCTGAGAAACCCATTGTCTACCATCTAGTGATAAATATAGTTGAATTTCATGCTATTAACCATTTCAGCCCCGGAAGGATTTACCCCCCTAATGACATGGCCATTTTTTGCGATACGGCACTATGTCACTTTAACGGACAATTGCATGGTCGAGAAACACTGTACCCAAACAAAATTGATGTCCTGTTTTCCCCACAATAGAGCTTTCTTTTGGTGGTATTTGATCACCTGTGCGGTTTTTATTTTTTGCGCTATAAACAAAAAAAGTGTGACAATTTTGAGAAAAAAAATCTTTTACTTTGTTATAATACGTATCCAAAAAAATATATTAAAAAAAAAAAAAAAAAAAACATGTATTCATCAGTTTAGGCCAATATGTACTTTTCTGCATATTTTTGGTAAAAAAAAAATTGCTATAGGGGTATATTGATTGGTTTGCACAAAAGTTATTGCGTCTACAAACTGGGGGATAGCTTTATGGACTTCTATTTATTTATATATTTTTTTTACTGGTAATGGCAGCTGTCTGCGATTTTTAGCAGGACTGCAGCATTGCGGTGGACAAATCTGACCCCAAATGACACCTTTTAGGGACCAGGGACATTATTACATTGATCAGTGCTATAAAAATGCAGTGATCAATGAATAAATGACACTGGCAGGAAAGGGGTTAACACCAGGGGGCGATCAAGGGATTAAGTGTGTTCCCTGGGTGTGTTCTAACTGTAGGGGGGATGGGCTGCCAGGGACATGACAGAGATCGTTGTTCCCGATCACTGGGAACAGCAGATTTCAGACATGTCCCCTGTCAGAACGGGGATCTGCCTTGTTTCCATAGGCAGAACCCCCCTTCTGCCTTGGTGTAGAATGATCGCGGGTTACCAGCAGACATCGAGTCTGCAGGACCTGCGGGCACGTTCCCGCTGTGTGCATCGAGCGTGCCTGTTAATCCCACATGCACCGACTGACGTACAGGTACGTTGGTTCGCGCAGGAGAGCTGACCTGCTGCCGTATAAGTGCTGCGGTTGGTCGGTAAGTGGCACATCACGCTTGCTTCATATAATATGTGCTTAATGCAGTGGTTCTCAACTCCAGGCCTCGGGACCCACCAACAGGCCAGATTTTAAGTATTACCTTGGGAAGATTCAGACTAGAATACTGCAATTACTGAGCAGCAAATGATATCACCTGTGATGTATTTCAGTTATCCTGCAAACCTGGCCTGTTAGTGGGTCCTGAGGACTGGAGTTGAGAACCACTGGCTTAATGGCACAAATAAGGCTATTTTTTTTTTTTTCCCCCAGGATACCAAAAAAGGTTTCTGAAAACTTTCAGTTGAAAATTATATTATATCTCATTTAAATGTAAGGTTTTTATGAAGTTGGATGTTACATTTTACGCCAAATAAAGGCTACCTATTGAGAGAGAAAAGTTTATCTACCATATACTTTATTTTCATTCATATTATAATTGGATGAATTCAAAAGTTAACAATTAAATGCAGTATATGTTACTGTAGGTGTTAGCAATGCTTAATGTATAACTAAAAGGCAAAACTTTTTTCTTTCGTTTTGGATTGAGTGGAGAGGGATTAGAACCCCTGACAGGTTGTTATTGCTGTCTGTACCGCGATGCATAGTAGCCCATTATGTTTCTACTTTGCAGGGGAATATAGAGGAAGTAAACCCCATCAGGGTATAATTCCTCTTTAAGTATAGGATATCTCTACACAAATCCCCAAAGTCTGAGTTACCAGTTGCTAAGCATTTTAAACAGTGTGCCCAGTTAAGATTTATGGCATTTGCTGCAGGTGATTTTAGCCCTATTAGTGCAATTGTGCCAGAGAAAATTGAGTACTGTCCATGATACTTTTTTATTTGCACGAACATAAAATTTTTCAGGACAAGCTTTCAGGGTATCTCCCCTTCAAGGTCCAAGCAGTACTGAATCAAAACAGTTTTAGCCAAATGTTAAAAAAAAAAAAAAAAAGATTAAAAAGAAGAAAAAAACCTCTGAGAGAAAGGAGAAAGGAAAAAATAACAAATACAAATCAATGTAGAAGGCCATGGTAGTGAAACTAGCTGCAGAGATGGTGAGATAAGAGGCAGAGTT
This sequence comes from Glandirana rugosa, assembly GCA_018402905.1. Lineage (NCBI taxonomy): Eukaryota > Metazoa > Chordata > Amphibia > Anura > Ranidae > Glandirana > Glandirana rugosa. The sequence goes on from BLSH010241352.1 coordinate 694,393, forward strand.
ATAGACTGGGGAGGAGAGAGGAGGCTCCCCAGTCTATAACTCTGCCAGGCAGTTTCTCTCTGCAGCTAGTTTCACTACCATGGCCTTATACATTGATTTGTATTTGTTATTTTTTCCTTTCTCCTTTCTCTCAGAGGTTTTTTCTTCTTATCTCTTTTTTTAACATTTGGCTAAAACTGTTTTTATTCAGTACTGCTTGGACCTTGAAGAAGGGGAGATACCCCGAAAGCTTGTCCTGAAAAATTTTATGTTCGTGCAAATAAAAAAAGTATCATGGACAGTACTCAATTTTCTCTGGCATTTGCTGGAAAACGACTTCAATTCCCCTAAATCAGCTTAAAGCTAGAATAAATAACATTCTTATGGAAAAAATATCCCACACTATATACAACACAACCCAGTTATATAATAGAACATGGGACCCCTGGTTCGCACACCCTAATTACTTCCTTGACTCATGTAACCAAGTACCTTTCTATCTGTTATTGGATCTGTTATATGCAAAATACCTATTATACCGAAGTCGTGTTTTATAGATGAAAATCCTATGCATAACATCTTTTCTATATGTATTTATATGGCTCTTATTTTATACGAAGAACGCATTTCATCCAATGCTTTATTTCCTATTATATGTACCATCCTTTGCCTTTAATAAAAGTTTGTAAACAAAGATTTATGGTAGTTGACCACATACCATGACTAAAGAGAGGGGGAAACAGGAAATTAAAGTTAGGCTGGGTTCACACCTAATACCGATGCGGTTCACAGCAGGGGTCCGTTGTGTCCTGGTTCACGGTTTCAGCCCAATTTTTTGGCTGAATTCAGACCTGAAAACGGACCAAAAGAAGCACAGGACTCCTGTGCAAATTCGCAGCAGAGTTATGTGAACCGGCTCCATAGAGAGCCGGTCAAAATCTGCTATTGTAAATTGGATGCAAATTCGCAATGTGTGAACCCAGCCTTACAGAGGGAAGTAAATTGGATTTCCCAACTTGATACAATTTATCCCAGAAGTTTGAATAACGATTATGATTTACATCTCTTTTTATAAATATTTTGTTTAAATATGTTAAATGTTTTGTTTCTTTTTTCTCAGATGTTTGGGCAATCAGAAACACTGTTAAATTGTGTATCTCCTGAATATTAGCTGTAATGTTAGACTATCTTGCTTTAAGTGAAGATTATCCAGGTGTTGCCAATTTCCAGTCGATGAGAAAATTTTCTATATAATGAATGTGATCAGAACCTGATTTTCATGCTTGCTATACCTGATGAAGGACCTGAATAGATCCGAGACTTTGTTATTTTTGTTATTTTGATGTCTCCTTGATGAGTTTTTTACTCTTTTAATAAACCAAATAGGTGCTACAGATTGGACTTTTTTGCTTTTCTATATAGCGGAGTTTGGGCGATCTCCACTGCCTGCTTTGCACCCAAAGGATTGAGTTATATGCTGGATGTGTGCAGTCCTGGCCTGTCTGATTAACTTGTTTTTTAATACTTGGATTTACAAATAATTTAACTAAAATAAAAAATTGGATAATGAAATTCCGACCAATAGCCAAAAAAGTGGCACACTCACCTTCAGCCCAGTTCTAAGGGAGTAAGTTGCTAGACACTCTTTTTTTCAAAATATTTTAAAAACTATCTCACACATGCATACTACTGCATAGGTTTGTATTTTGTTTATTTAGTTACATTTACTAAAAAAATATTTTATAAACCAATATAACCTATTAATGTGATTGATTCATCTTGCTTGTGGTCTTGTCATCTTAAAGAACTATAATTAGCATTTGAAAAAAGTATGTCAGACCCTGACACTGGACCACTCATTTCAACAATTGCCCCATAATATTATATGTGCATTTAACATATTTGAAATAGGTTATTTACTTGTAAAAGGCCTCACTTGTGTAAGTATCCAAAACACCTGAGACTGGTGCTGGGTGCCACCATCTTGGAGGTGATGTCAGCAGCCCTAGCAGACTCATTGCTCTTACTTAAGTGGCCTTTTATAATATTCTCGTTCAGGTCCCCAGTAGCTACACAAAACGTTATGTAAAGAGGTGGAGAAAGGGGAAGATAAGTTGGGTGAGCACAGAGAGTAATTAGACAATATCAGAAGAGGAGATGCATTGACGGAGAGGCTAGGAAATGGACTCTTGGACCTTGGAATAGACAATGGTGGCTTTTATGCTAAAGTAGGTAAGTTGCTGGGTAAAATGTTTCATGGTTAGTTTAGGTAAGGGGACTAGGGAGGGTAGAATTAAGCCCCTTATACACGGGCTGAATGCCGGCCGACATTGGCAGGTTCAATAAAAAAACTGCGACATTTGGCCCATGTATATGCCAGCCGGCCTGACACATGCCGGCTTCTGTTGGATGAGCAGGCTGAGAGCATTGATCAGAGTATTCAGTAGGGGAGATCACCGTACTAACGTTGAAACGTTAGTATAGCAGCTACAACCGGAGCTGGCAGGTTTTTTCATTCAACCCCCTGGGATGAACGGAAAAAAACGAATAGTGTGTACCAGGCCTAATGCAGTGTTTGCTAAAAGTGAACAACTTAAATATAAAACACATGAATATCATACAAAAAAATGTATAAAACATCCATCATAGATAAAGTATAGTCCATAAAACATTTATAAATCCATTGTCAAACATTCAAAATGCAAATGAAGATCTTCCTGCCACTGTTGTGCTGATAAAGTGGAAATCAAAAACACCTAGTGATTAATCCCATAGGAGAGCAGTTCACAGTTACAATCGACCCCAAGATTAATAGAAGGTCGTTATTTATGATGGATGTTTTGTATATTTTTTGGTATGATATTTACATGTTTATATCTGCACAGATTTAATTAGTCAATCCTTTGCTATTGATTTAACATGGCATGTTTTTTATTTATGAGGTAGCTGACAATTTATTACTTTTAATTCATTGTTTAATATTTTTTTATATTTCTTATTTGGTTGCAGCATATTGTTTTGTGTTTGTCCTTAAATATAGCTTCATAGATTACCTGCATATTCTTGAAAAGATTGTCAGAACCATGAAATCCCCCATTGCAAAATTTTGAGACTTGGCTTTGTGACCTACAATTAAAAGAAAAGCTAGTTAAAGCTTCTAAAGACATTGAATTAATGCATATGCTCCCCCTGGGCTAATTCAGTAGAAGAAGCATTTCCAAAGCTCTCAGACAACAAAGACACTGTAAGGATAAGAAGTAAGCAAGTCATGTAAAATTAATCTGCTCCACCGATCATTTAACTATGGGTTCCCCTTCCGCTAAGTGATTTCCTGTCCATCACACTTTTAACACAGTAAGGTTTGGGGCAAAATTTTCTATGCTTTGACTCCATGACGTAAAAATGAAGCGGTCTATTTTATTAGATGTCTCTTGTGCGACATCATGATATTGAACTAGTAAGTAGAACTTTGTGGTTAACCTTGGCCTGGAGAGAACTGTTTGGCTTTTTTCCAAGATCTGACACTTGCAAATATATCTGCTCTTCTGCAAGCAGGACTACAAAAAAAGAAAACTTGAGTTGGTCATACATTGATAGGTGGTGGGCTGATTTACTTATTGTGAATATTGTGACTATTCACTTCAATCATTTTATTTATTATCATTATCTAATCATATAAAAAGCATCTGCACGTAGCTGGGTATTCAAGTGAGTACTCACACAATTTTTGAGTAAAGATTCTCAACTCATTTAGTAAATCAGCCTCTATCTGTAACTAAAATTATTGCACTATACGCTTCATTATAAATGTAAGAAATAAGCAAAAAAACCTGGGGAAATAAACGAACTATATACTATATAGCAACATGAGCTTTGTCTCTTGTGTTCTTTGCATATTGTGCCTTGAATCAGCAAGAGTGGTGGAGGTCATAAAACCTTTTTGAACAAGTCAAAACCAGCCTTTGAGTAGGCTGATAATTTTAATTCTGATAATTAAATGATGAAATAATTCTGATAATTCACTGTAGTGCCACAGCAGAATAATTATAGGCCATTGTATTAGCTAAGCTCAAACTTAAATATAAGCTCATCAATGGGACATGTTACAGTAATCCAACAGCAACCTAAAATGTACAATAATTTTTGTCTTAATGTTCTGTCAAATGTAATTTTTCCTATGTCAGTGTTCATTATGTATTCATTATGTAGCCTCTGAAAAAGAGGAAGGGGAATGAACAAGTCCTAGGCTGTTCCTGTTTCCTACAGTATAACAGAACTGAACAGAAACTCTCTCCACTTGCCTAATACAAGGCTTCATTCACCCAACTCATCGCTATACATGTAATTATCTTAAGTATGGATATGAATTTTTACAGAAACATGTAACACCTATGCGGTCATGAGTGAGGTTTTTATCTGGTCCTTTGCTACTTCATTAGGGTACTGCCTGAGAAAAAAAATGTGCATCCTACACAAGCTTTGTAGTAGCCACATGGCTGTTTTAACCATAGTATTTTGCACAAGTGTCTTCTTTAATCCAATCACTCTTTCTTAACATTCTGTATTTATAGTCTAAGGTAGGCTATACATTATGCAATTTTCTTTCCTTCAAACATGGATTGAAGGAAAATAAATTGCTTGATTGATGGGGGGTGTCTCTCCTGCAGTGCTCTTTTTTTCTGCCAGTGGGCAGCACGGGGAGCCTTTCCCACTGGCAAATTACAATTATCACTATAGCTATAGCTGCCGTCAGCTATGAAAGAAACCCGACAGGCTGGTTGCACTGAAATCGATTGATTGACTTTAGTACAACCAACCTGCCCATAGACGGATCAAAATTCATCTGGTTCCTGCTAAACCAGCCGAATTTCAATCCATCTATGGCCAGCTTGACAATTGCAGTTTTCCCCTCTTACATTAGTGATTATTACAATCTATTCTTAACACCACAGTTTGATTTAGACACTGTAGTGTATATATTATTTATCTCTAAATACTTATATGAACATATATTCTAATAAACTTACTTTGCAACTTGCCACTTAGGATCACAGTAAAAGTGAAGTGATTCAATTCTGTCATTGTTGGCAAAGTGTAAACGCTTGGGCAAGTCCTGCTTCAGGAATGGTTTGAAATGCTGATTCTTTTTTCTGCACTGTAATATTATTAAATTGTGTTAATTTCTCTTAAAATTACATTAAAACAGGATTTTTAGACTTACCTGTAAAATCCTTTTCTTGGATTACATCACAGAACACAGAGGAGTTCATCTTTGGTTATGATGCTCCTTCAGGTGATTGGACACTGGCAGATAGCAAACCTTCAGGCCTGTGTAACTTTTCCCACCCCCAGCATTTCCTCAGTTTTGTCATCAAGCAATATCAGATGGAAACAAGCGGAGAGACCCCCATGTCCTGTAATGTACTCCAAGAAAGGAATTTTACAGGTAAGTCAAAATATCAATTTTTGTTTAATTGTACATCACAGGACACAGGGAAGTTGATTCTTAGACCATTGTCCAAAATAAATTCCATGAGGGGCAGGCAACAACAATGGCTTACAAGCCCATCCAGAAATCCTCTTAACAAGAAGAAAAAGAGCAGCACACAGAAAAGGCCCATACAGGGCCCCCTGCAGGACTTTCCAACCAAGGCCAGTGTCAGGCAAGGCCTCACTATCCACCTGATAAAACCTGATAAATGTGCGTAGAGTGCCAGATGGCAGCCTTACAGACCTGGGAAACCAAGGCTTGATACTGAAAAGCCCACAACATACAAACTACTGGTAGAGTGAGCCTTCACATAGTAATGTTCTGCTGAATCCACCTAGCAATTGTGGATCAAGAGACAGCCTCCCTTCTAGGAGCCCTCAGATAACACAAATAGAGCATCAGATTGATAGATAGAGGTCATGGCTACAAGACAGATTTGCACAACCCTAACTACAGGCAGTGGAGTGCAATCTTCTTATGATGCTTAGGAGCTGGACAAAAGGAAGGTAACACTATGTCCTAATTTAAAGGAAATGGCCAGACCACCTTGGGTAGAAAGGATTTCTAAGGTCTAATAGCAGTCTTGTCTTTGTGGAGCATGGTTCCTTACAGAAAAAGGTTGCAAGTTCAGACACCCTCCTAATCAAAGTGATCGTCATAAGAAAGGCATACTTACAAGAAAGGAGAGGGGAAAGAAATGTCATGAATAGGTTCAAATGGTGTCCTCTGAGGGACTGATAAGACAAGACTGAGATCACATGGAGTCCATGAAGAGTTTTTCTGTGGTACAGGGTCACCCCTTGTATAAAGGCTCTGAGCAATGGATGGGAAGCTAGTGATTTCTGAAAAAGCACCACCAAGGCAGAAATCTAACAATTAATAGTCATCAGAGCTAAAGACATGTTTAATCCTGACTGAAAATAGAAAAAATCCCTCCTACTGAATATTTCTTGGGATGTAGCTTATACGTCTCACAGCAAGCCAAGTATGCTTTCCATGTGTGGGGGTAATTCTAAAGGATGAGTGCTTTCTGGCCCTCAGCATGGTGGAAAGCACAGAATGTGAAAGACCCCTGTCCCCCAGTTAGGTTTTAGCCTGGGACTTGAGCCAAGCTTCCATCAAACTCAGTACTTTCATGCAAAAGTGAACAGTGGGGTGCAAAAGGGAACATAATTCCCATTCCTTGGGACTGGAGGTTCTACATTTTTCCTGGGGAAGGAACACGCATGTCAGGGTCATGTCAAGGAAGAGGCTCAGATACTCCACTTGATGCAGCAGAGTATTTTGGAGATTAAGGACACAGCCAATGTGCTATAGGACTTCCACCGTCTGTTGCACATTGGCCTGGGGGCTATTCAAATTGGAATAGTAACTGTGAAGCCTTTCTTGGTTTGAAACCGGAGTAATGAGTCCCTAAAAGAGCATCAGGAAAGGTCAGGATCCAAGATAGTGCACACACATGCGCAGAGTGCCATCCCAGCTGCACCTGTGCAGCCCAGCGTCCAGGGTACCCATGAACTGGTCACAGACAGAGGCTCAGGGAGCCTAGTACATTGCAAAACTATGAAGCCCTCTGGTGGCTCTACTGACCACTCTCCACAGCTCCCAAGCATGGCAGGAAAGTCGACCAACTGGGCCCAATTTCCTATTAGCCCAAGGGTGGGAACACAACACTGGGGACCCTGGATCTTAGGGGCAACTTACGTGGAACGTAGCAGACCCATCAAATGGCTCAATCCTTGCCTTTCAATGGTCAGACTTACCCTGCAGGGTATTCAGGAACTAGGCTCACAGCAGACCACAGTACAAGCCATCCCCATTCTTCTCCCTGTGGTTCAGGAGCATTCCATTTTGGGAATAGAAATGTGCAGGAACCAATCTGGATAACTGGAGATTCTCGTCAGCATCAAGGCTCAGTATCCGGATGCAGTTTTTAAAAGATTTAGTGTGCCAAAGGAAAAACTATCAGCTGGGAGAGACAAATTCATCAACTATGGAATCTAGCAAAAAAACGAGGCAATGCTGGGGGGAAGAGGGGGGGGGGGATTATGCAGGGTCAAGCTTTGCGATTTGCCAGTGTCCAATCACTGGTGGAGCATAACCCAATGATCTAAGAATGAACTCTCCTGTGTCTTGTGATAGATTGTATAATGCAAGAACACATATTGCACTGATCAGACAGTTTATGGATCTTTTAGTGATTGGGGAAACTATGGTGCTTGGTAATTCATATTCTAAAACTTTTTCTTTTCCAATAATTTTTATAGAAAATTTCAAGGAAAAATACAAAATTTCAATACTTACTCACATAGAAAAAATAAACCAGTATGCTATAGATATACGTTGAGGTACAATGGATCATAAAGGTAAAATAGAGATATATATTCCAGCAAGCTTGCCTTGTACTAAGTGAGCTCTTTGAGCAACAACAAAATAAACAAAAAAAGGAAGAAACAAAAGAAAGAGGTAGGTATATTCAAGTTTCCCTGTCACTCAATGGGCTCAATGTTAAGAGAGATAGGGAAAATTGGATAACATAACCATGTATCGATAATATGTATACCTATAGGCCATAGAATTGGTGGGGATAAGAAGAAATAATAAAGGGCCAAAGCAACAACAAAGGCCCTGCCTCACCCTCCACAACACTTCATACACGGCATAATGCTTCATATTGTGTAGCTCACTGACAGATCAAAGGAAGCTATAAAGCAAAGAAAAGAGCCAGATATAAACAAAAAAAGAGGGGAGGAAAGGTAGAGTAAAGTAAAGAGTTCACCTTAACCAGTCAGAACATGGCTGACTAGTAGTAACTTATAAGGCATCCAACAGATAATCAATCCAAGGTTCCCAAACGTCAAAGACTTGGTGTCAAGTAATATCGCTAAAAGGTGTTCATTAACCATGATCTATGACAACTTAGTTTTTACTAGGTCGAAAGGGACCATGGGGGATTTTAAGGACCTGGTTATGGCAATCCTAGCTGCCGTGAAAATAAATGCTAAGGCTTTCTTCGTGTGTCCCAGTGCCCCCTCAACTGGGTGTCCCAGTAATGCTTGCTGTGGTGATTTAATGAGGTTCACCTGGATCAATAAATAGTTATGAATGCGGATCCAAAAACCATTTGACTTCTGGACCTGTCCATGATGTGTGGAACAATGTTCCTTCCATACCACATCCCCGAAAACATAAGCGGGAAGTCCCCGGGACACACAAAGCTACTCTCAGTGGTACCATGTACCATCTCAGAAAGACTTTGCATCAAAGAAGTGTTAATGTACAATTTCTAAGCATAATGTGCCATTTTAAACCATTCATCAACTTCAAATGTTTGACCTATGTCTTGTTCCCATTTTTCCATATAAAACCTTTTTAGAACAAGAAGTCAAAATGACATATTTTTGAAATGTGACCTGTATGCTTATCGAAAGTCCTACATAAATATTTTATCGATGTGGAAGAAATTAAATTAGATGTAATTTAGTCAAAAAATTTACGATCTGAGAATGGTAGATTTCCAAATCGGGGAGATTATGTTTTTCTAGTAGGGATTGTTTCGATAAGATACCCTTAAAGTCACACAAGTCTTTCTAAGACTCTGACATAATGTTCGAGTATAAATGCATGCTGAAGTGTATTTGCCACCTTCCATATTTTCCTTCTGAGCAACAATGTTACCTTGTTCCCATCACAGCTGACAGTGCTCAGCAGATTAGTCAGGGAAATATACTGATCGTGACTATTTCATCTTAATTGCTTTGCTGAAAAAGCCCATTTACAAAGCCAAATATTTTAAGCTCAAATTCCACACACAGCCTAATTATTTCATCCCCCTCCCTGCAAAGCTGTTCTTTAAGAAAATTAAAACTGATCCCCAACCACAATTTATTGGACTATAGAGCAAGCTGCCTGTGTAATTTGCCAAATCAGCAAGCGTCCTTACTTTCCAGACTGGGTGTAGGAAGTACAGTATTTCATTGCATATATTGACATTTAAAACAGAGCGCACAATTAATATGGCCTAATCTTATATTTCTCTTGGTCGATACCAGTGATAACATTTTTTTCAACTACATTTCACCATCTTTTTTTATCTGTTTTCCTACTCTTCACCTTTGTTTGAATTTCACGTTAACATCACAGCTTCCTATATCAAATGATTTGAGCTTGGAAGAAAAAGCAGGGAAGGTGTGCCATGAAACTGAGCGGCAAAAAGTGCAGCAAAAGTGCAGCAAAAAGAAAAAAAATATTTTTAGCAATCTTTAATAAACAGGCCCCTCCAGTTTGACTGCACACATCTAACTTTATATACAGCAGATAAATTAATTCTGTTGGTGGAATCTGTGTCCTATATAAAGAATAGAAATTTCTTACCCCATGATTGTTGTTACACAGAACCCTGTCACTGTTTCCTGGGCAAACAATACATTGCATCTTAAAAATCACAGGTTCAAATGGAATTTATAACTTTTAAGGTAGTATGTATGGAAGCCTAGGAGTATTGATGAAGAGACACATATATATTCTTAAAGCATACATATGCTTTATTGTCAAAAGTATTGGGACACGTGCTTTTACACACACCTGAATTTTAATGGCGTCTTAGTCCGTAGGGTTCAATATTGAGTTGGTCCATACTTTGCAGCTATAACAGCTTCAACTCTTCTGGGAAGGCTGTCTACAAGATTTAGGAGTGTGTCTGTGGGAATGTTTGACCATTCTTCCAGAAGCAATTTGTGAGGTCAGGCATGGATGTTGGAGAGAAGGCCTGGCTTGCAGTCTCTCCTCCAATTCATCCCAAAGGTGTTCTATAAGGTTGAGGTCAGGACTCTGTGCAGAACAGCCAAGTTCCTCCACCCCACACTTGCTCATCCATGTCTTTATGGACCTTGTTTCGTGCACTGGTGTGCAGTCCTGTTGGAACAGAAAAGGGGCCATCTCCAAACTGTTCCCACAAAATTGGGAGCATGAAATTGTCCAAAAGGTCTTTTGTCACCTTAAGAGTTCCCTTCACTGGAGCTAAGCCCAACCCCTGAAAAACAACCCCACACCTTAATCCCCCCTACACCAAATGATTTAGATGATTTGGAGGAGTCCTCACCTTAACCTGATAGAACACCTTTGGGATGAATTAAAGCGGAGACTGCGAGCCAGGCCTTCTCGTCCACATCAGTGCCTCACCTCACAAATGCGCTTCTGGAAGACTGGTCAAACATTCCCCTAAACACACTCCTAAACCTTGTGGACAGCCTTTCCAGAACAGTTGAAGCTGTTATAGCTGCAAAGGGTGGGCCAACTCAATATTGAACCCTACAGACTAAGACTGGGATGCTATCAAAGGTTATTTGTGTGTAAAAGCAGGTGTCCCAATACTTTTGACATAATAGTGTATGTTGTATCCAAAATAAATAATTCAGACAAGAATTACAGCTCCAAAAAAATAACATGCATATTATATTTTCATGTGGTGCAAAACACAGTCTACTTACTGTAAGATTCTTGGCGATATCCGCATAGTCAACTGGAAAAGCCATACTGGACAATTACATACCTGAATTATTGATACAAAGTCAAATATATGGAACAGAATGTTATCTTTAGCAACACCGCAAATAAACAATTAAAATGTATGTATAGGCAAAACTTTTTTTGATAGAGTAGGGAAGGGTTAGAGCCAATGGAGAAAAATAACTGTACTTGAAAGGTAGCCACTGATATCCCAAGTTGAAAGAATAGCTCAACGGTATATAAGTATAACAATTCACATTTTATTGGGACAAATATATAATTATTATAAAAACTGTAGACACAGTATACTTATATACCGTTGAACATTTCTTTCAAATTGGGATATCACTGGGTACATTTAAAGTCCAGTTATTTTTCTCAATTTTCTCCATTGTATTCATTTGGATGTGGAGCCACACAATGTGAATTACATCTCCATATTTTTCGAAGGGTTAGAGCCATTGATGGTTTTATTGCTGTTGTATACTTGTACAAAAAGGAAGGTAAATACACAGACAGCATGAAATACTCTAGAGGAAACTAAAATAATGAAAAAAAAAAAGAGTTTTGGCTATACATACACTTTAATATTTGCTTAAAATAAAATCAAAACAAATTTTACCTAGGTTTCAGTTAAAGTGGTTTTAAAGCCAGAACATATTTTTTTCCTTAATGCATTATATCCATTAAGGTAAAAAAAAAAAAAAAAAACATTCTGTGCCTAGTATCCCCCTCAGCCCCCCTCCCCTTTATACTTACCTGAGCCCCATCGCAATCTAGCGCTGTGCATGAGAGCAGCGACTCTCCTGGTTCTGTCCCTCCTCTAAGGGCAGATCAATAGCAGTGGGAGCCATTGACCATGCCCCGCTGCATGCACGAGTACTACCATAAAAGCCGCTTGACGATAGGATATTTAGCTCTCATTACTTCCATTGTACAACCCAACTGACTAACTACACATTTATTTGCTTAAGCCATTAATTATACCATTCGCTATAACAAATAAAACAGCCCTGATAACAGCAGGTAGTATGATTAGTACATACAAGAGAAATACTCATCTGGTAGTCGAGTTGGTCTCAAACGTGCTGCCGGCCCATATAGCACATCATAACCTTCAGATGTATTAAGGTATGATCCCAGATATGCTATATTTTCACAACGTGATTCCTCCATACCTGAAATCGATTCCACCAAACATAATTAACCAGAACATAAAGTAAAACAAAAAAAATGTACTTGTAGGCCCCTTTCACACATGCATTTGTCCGTTTTTCATCGATCCGCTGACGGATGAAAAGCAGACATCAATACATCTCTATGGAAAAAAGTATGATCATCAATTTACATCAGTTTAGGTCTATTTCTGTCAACCTCTGTTTTTTGGAACGGATCAAAGCACTATTTTTTTCTCGTTAAAAAAACAGATTGGGCGAAAAATGGATGTAAATGGATAAGCGGTCTGTTTTTGCAGAGCCTGGGTCCTTTGCCTGGGACTCAAGTGGCTAAGTACTCCAGCTGGTAGATGAAAAAAAACTGATGGAAAAATGGATGGAAAATGGATGATACACATATATAAATGTGTGAGAGGCGTTCAAGTCAAACAGGAATTTTTAATGTAACAAGTATAAAAAGGGATGCTAGTGTGGTGGTACTACACACAGTAGTAAGGGAAAAGTGTGTCCTATTACTGATAGTTGGCGCACATGTCACGGGCCAGTCCAGAGACAGTTAATAAAGATGGCAGACAACAGTGTTAATGCATGCATGGAACAGCGTGGGGTGATGAAGTTTATTGTGAACAAAGGCGTAAAACCCGCACATATCTACAGACAACTTCAAGCACAGTATGGTGATGGGACGTTCAGCCACAGTAAAGCCTCGTACACATGGTTCGACGGTCGTATGACCGAACGGCTCAAATCGTATGTTGGCTGTTGTATGCAGCATACTGACTGCACTACACGATCGTACAACCAAAGAAAAAACGTTCAGGTGCATGTAATTAGCATCCGGCCCTTCCCGACTTCTGAGCATGCGTGTTTTGCACAATACAACTTGCTGTACCAACTGCTCTGTACACACGATACAACGGTCATATGACCACTTGTTGGTACGACCAAGTTTTCTAGTTTGCTCATACAACTCCTGTTGTACGACCGTCGATTTCGCATACAACGGTCATTTGTATGACCTGTTGTATACGACCGCCGTCCTGTGTGTACGAGGCTTAAGACATTTACAAGATGGCTTTATGTCTGTAAGTAACGATCCTGGCCGTGGTGGTTCCCAGTTCTTAGCAGTCCCCACTGTGAACATTCAGCACATGGAATGCCTAATCCTGCATAATCAATGCATAACCTGTAGTAAAATTGAGACAAATCTTTCTGTGGGAAAGTATCATTAAATGTGATGAAACCTGGGCACATCATTTCACTCAAAGTGAGCATCAAAGCAGTGGAAGCATGTGGACCACCACCAAAATAATTTTGAACAATTGCATCTACAGGTAAAGTGATGGCAAACATATTGCATATAGCCACACATCATATGCAACAAAAATCTTATAGCCAGGAGGTGGCTCTAGGTTTTGTGAGGCCTTAGGCAAAACCTAGACATGAGGCCCTACTCACGCTCATAATGGGAAAAATAATTCAAGTGATAAAAAAATGTACTTTATAAATTGCATATAATTAAGAGATTTAAAGTGCTGGTGTCAGTACTCTCTATCTCGGTGCTGGTGTCAGTGTCAAATTAGGTGGTTGCGAGGCCCCTGTGAGTGTGAGGCATTAGGCAACCGCCTAATTTGCCTGATTAGAGAGCCGCCTCTGCTTATAGCATAAATGCTATTGCTATTGCAAAATTGCTATTTATTTAATTTTTAATATTCAAAGCAAACTCCCCCATCCATCCATGTCTACATGCTTTATTGTGTTGATAAATCACTTTGAAAAATATCCCCAAGCATTTCTGGCCATATCCATCTTCAGTAGCATTTACTGCCTGGAATACAGGCAGTAAAAACCCCTCCTCCTATCCCGAAGGCTCCTGGGATGTATGACATCCTAGGCTTAGAAATCAGGAAGTAACTCAAGAAATGTAAAAAGAACATTTAAAACAAGTAAACATAATATGCTTTCCTATTTACTAATGTTAGTAGCATAAGGATTAAAAATAGTCAATGTTGATTGAGAGAGTGAAGTTCTGTGTAAAGTTGAAGTAAGCTACAGGTCAGTGTTGCCAACCTCCCGCAGCATTTTTTTACTGACAAAACATGTAAAACATACTGGCGAAGCACATTTTTTTACTGACAACCTGAAAAAATCCCAGAACTCCTATTAAAAACTAAGACAACTGTATAAACAGTATAAAACACAATATGGAAACATTGACAATACCCCTAACAAGTACTTTGCCTGGTTTACACTTAAAAAGTCAACACAGCATGACAGATTATCAGCCCCTGATATTTACAGACAGTTGTAAAAAAATCATTGATTTTTACAAACTGTCAGTAAATTTATTGGCGGTTGGCAACCCTGCTACAGGTCAACACACATAGCTGTATAACAACAAGTAGGGGTCAAAGCATGCTAAGCATAGCTGCTGTTAAAAGAATCTAGCAGGAAATGATTAACATCCTCTCTAGCATCAGCCTCAGACCTCAGCCCTGCCAAACTGAAGTCCAACACTGGTAAACAGATGAAATCTGTACACAGCCAAATCCCATCTCCACCAAGCTTTTTTCCACTCACAATCCATCTTGTGTATAACCAATCATATTCTGTTTTAAACAAGGAACAAAGATGGAGGACTACGTAGAGGGAAGCAGGGGGAGCTAACAGGACAGCATGAAGGACTTAAGTTCCATTGCTGTGAAATTTGAGGATGAATTGCTGCACAGTGCCTGCAGCTAGAGAGGTCACTGAGGGGATTGTTTAAAGCTGAATGCTTATTAAGAATATGTCCAGTAAAGATTTGATTGTCTGTATCCTGGCTACAGGTCCACTTGAAAAATAAGATTAACTAGTGCAGACTTTGATCGTGCTAGGCACGCTAAAAAAAAGTAATCATTGTACACAGAACGTGTGTAGCACATGCAGTGTCTCTGCCTTGTTGCTGGGACTCCCCCTCCCAGTATACAGCAATTGTCAGCTTTAAATAATCAAAGCCAGGATCACTGTATAAAATCAGAGAAGGTGTCGACTGCTGTCAAAAAGGCAGTGTGACTCAGCGTTTATAAACAGCACTGCTCCAGGCTGAACACAGATACTTTTGTATCATTTTTGTTCATTTACCTGCAGATCAAAGGGATGAACTTGGATCTGCAAATTATGTTAATTAACCACTTGAGCTCCATAAGGTTTTACCCCCTTCACGACCAGAGCATTTTTTGCTATTCAGCACTGCTGTAATTTAACTGCCAAACACACAGTCATGCAACACTGTATATAAATGAAATGTATATAATTTTTTTCACACAACTCACACAGCTTGCTTATGGTTGTGATCAGTGTTGCCAACCTCCCGCAGCGTTTTTTACTGGCAAAACATGGAAAATTTACTGGCGGAGCACATTTTTTATTGGGAACCTGAAAAATAACTGAACTTCTATTAAAAACCAAGACAATTGATATTTAAACACAACATGGAAACACTGACAATACCCATATCAAGTAGTTTGCCCGGTGTACACTTAAAAAGTCAGCATAGCATGACAACTTATCAGACCCTGAAATTTATAGACAGTTGTAAAAATCACTGATTTTTACAAACTGTCAGTAAATTTACTGGCGGTTGGCAACACTGGTTGTGATCTGTGACTGGCTAAGCTAATGACATGTGCAGCTAGCCAGGTACCATGTGATTGCTTTGGGCCAATCACAGATCACAACAGTAAGCAAGCTATTCATGAATGGATAGCCATTCATGACAGGTTGGTTGCATACATTGTTACCATGTGATCACTATGACCAATCATAGCGATCACTGGATACCACTAACAGTGCTGTGTCCGATAGACAGAGTGGTCACAGGTGGAGCTATTTCTAACCTGGAAGGGGCTCAATCATGTATATACACATGGCTGAGCCTGCCCATGCGGCCCCGCTGCAGTAAATGTACCATAGCGGGGCATCAAGTGGTTAAAGCAACCTGACAAGTAAAAAAAAAAAAAAAAAAAAAAAAGCTTTTTTTTTTTTTTAAATAAAATGTTCTACTGTTCATTAACCCTTAGTTTACTCTAATCAGCCATAATTAACTCCTAATTCTCCTTTCACATTTTTTTTGTAATTTCCTTATTTTGTTTAAAAAAATTGCCAACTTCCAAAATATATTCTTCTCCATTTAATTATTATTTTCCTGCTGTTTTTTGTTTCTATTTTATTACCATTACTATATAAAAAAATTTTTGTTTTTGTTTTGTCTGTTAATAGTTTTACACATTTATCATATATTTACATATTCCCCTTTTTAACCACTTCAGCCCCAGAAGGATTTCCCACTTTGGGACCAGAGCACTTTTTGCAATTCGGCACGGTGTCGCTTTAACGGACAATTGTGCGGTCGTGCGACGTTGTACCCAAATGAAATTTTCGTCCTTTTTTTCCCACAAATAGAGCTTTTTGGTGGTATTTGACCACCTCTGCGTCATTTCTGATTGCCGCTATAATCAAAAGAACAGTGACAATTTTGCAAAAAAAAAACCAAATTTCAAACTTTTTGCTAAAATATGAATCCAAAAAAAATTATAAAAAAACATTTTTTTCCATCAGTTTTGGCCGATTTATATTCTTCCTCATATTTTTGGTAAAAAAAAAAAAAAAAATCGCAATCGGCATTTATTGATTGGTTTGCGCAAAAGTTGCCGCGTTTACGGATGAGGAGAATTCATTTCTGGGGTTTTAATTTTTCTTCATTTTTTACTAGTAATGACGGCGATCTGCAATTTTTAGCGGTACTGCAATATTGCAGCGGACATGTCGGATCATTTTGACACTTTTTTGGGACCATTGGCATTTATACAGCGATCAGTGCTATTAAAATGCACTGATTACTGTGTAAATGCCATTGGCAGTGAAGGGATTAACCTGGAGGGGGCGCTCCTAGGGTTAACTGTGTTCCCTCACTGTGTTCTAACTGTATGGGGGCTGGGCTGGTAGGGGGAGGGGAGTGATCATGGCTTCCATATACAGGAAGCCAGTGATCACAGCCCTTCCCCCTCTAACAGAATAGAGATCCATGTTTACTTACACGGGCCTCCGTTCTTTGACTGCGGGGGGGCCATCGTGGGTAGCCGGCGGCGATCAAGTCTGCCCTACCCGCTCCCTCGCCCCCCCAAACACAGTGAACGTGCGAGCTGGCCCCAGTGGCACGCGCACGCTCACAGTGAGGGATATCGCAGCTGCCGTCATATGACGGCGGTTTGCGATATCGAACCACCTTGTCGCCGTCAGATGGCGGTCGGCAAGTGGTTAAAAAGTGCATAAAAATTCTGTGCATCATTTGTAAAAAAGTTTGTATTGCTTTGTACCAGAATCATAATTTCAGTGTCATTTTAAACAGGACAAATTACTGAACAAAATGCACACTTTTTATCTGCAGCAACACTATTTATTATGAAACTAACACTGCTAAAAAAAAAAGTGTATTTTGGTTAGCTTTTTGTATTTTATTGTCTAAGGATTGCGAAAAAAAAAAGTCATTGTTGCAAGACAATATCATGAAAAGAAAGCCTTGAGTGTCGTTAGAAAAACAATACATGTATTACCTTGTTATCTTTAGTAATGACAAAGATATTGCTCAATAAACAGGTCCATAGCAGAAATGTAAAAATTTCTCTGGTCCATAGGGGATGAACAGGTGTGAGAGGTGAAGTGGTTAAAGTGGTTGTAAAGGCAGAAGATTTTTTATGCTCTTATGCTTGATATTCTATGCATTAAGATAAAAAGCCTTCTGTGTATAGCAGCCCCCGCTCAGCCCCCCCAATACTTACCTGAGCCCATCTCAATCCAGTGATGAGCCCTGGACTCTCGCTTCTCACCATTGGCTCTTGCTGCTGTCAATCAAAGTTAGTGAGCCAATGAGGAGAGAGAGGGGCAGAGCTGGGCCGAAGCTCCATGTCTGAATGGACACAGGACATTGTGACTCGGCTTGGCTGCCCCCATAGCAAGCTATTTGCTGTGGGGGCACTCAACAGGAGGGAGGGGCCAGGAGCGCTGAAGAGGGACCCGAGAAGAGGAGGATCTGGGCTGGTCTGTGCAAAACCAACTGCACAGGAGGTAAGTATAACAAAAAAAAAAAAAAAGACTTTAGTATCCCTTTAAGCCAATCAAGACATGCACCAAGGCGCGCTAAGAGGGAGTAAGCTTGGTTATGCTTCTTAGTGTCCACAGCTTTCTGCTTATATTAATTACAATTAATATAATTATATAGCTAATATATTATATAAGTATAGTGGTGGTACAGGTATTAAAAAGAAAGTAGGGTTTCTGGAGTGTAGAAGAGAAGTTTTAGGGAGAGAAAAAGAACCAGTAACAATAGGTGAAACACAAACAGCAACATACTTAGAGCCCATTTACACTGGAGCGGTTTTCAGGTGCTGCAGCTCTGAAAATAGCCTCTCAATGAAAGTCAGTGTGTCTTTTCACACTGGGGCAACACGCTTGCAGGAGAGGAGAAAAACTCCTGCCAGCAGCATTTTTGGGGGGGGTGTGGGAGCGGTATATACACCGCTCCTCCACCGCCCCTGCCCATTGAAATGAATGGGCAGACCTAACGAAGCGGCTGTACACCTGAGCTTTTAACCCCTTTTTAAAACCTTCTTAGGGGTCAAAAGTGCCCGCTTCCGCCCGAATAGCGCCGCCAAAGAGCCGCTATAACCGCAGTAAAGTGCCGCTAAACTAGCGCCGCTTTACAGCTAACGCTCGGGCGGCCCTAGTGTGAAAGGCCTCTTAGGGAATTAGCAATATGATGTTGAAATTAAGCAACAGAAAGCCCAGCAGAAAAAAAAGGCACAATTGAGGACTAAGCTCCAGCAAAAAACTGTGTCCAGACAGCTGATTACACTGCAGATAACTGCAAACCACTTGACCAGGTTAACCCTCTGTAGGTACTAGGCCCAAATTTGTTTTTTTTTTAGCAAGGTTTAGTTTCTTATAGACCCATTTCAAATATTGCTGTGTTCTTTGCAAGTTTCATTAAATAAGACACGGGTAACCTACAGTAGGCTTGTACTTTCATCTGAAAAAGAGCCATCAATCAATCTTACCATGGTCTGAAAGAAGCAGAAGATCTACACATTTATCCAGCTGCATTTGTTTAAGTCCATCCATTAACATTCCAACTATACGGTCCACATCCATAAGAGCTTTTATTACCTGTGCAGACGACTGCATGTTACTATAATGAACAACATCAATTTACTGTATATTTATGCATACTAAAGTATTGCCTTCTGAAAAAAGGAAATCACTAACTTGTCATCTTGAAGTGTAATTAAAATGTTCCAATCCAGTTCTTAATTGTGTTCTGAACGGAAAAACAAATGGAGGTGGTCGCTGTACTAACAATGCGATGTTAGTACAGCGATCTCCCCGCTGAGCTATTGTGTTCTTAGAGGGGGACAGCCCCCTCACCAGAACACATCAGTCATTGCCCGATCAGCTACTGGTTTTCCAGCATGCTTGTTGCACAAAAGCCAGTCAAGAGACCAGCTTCTGTCGGACGAGGACCTGTACACATGTGTCGAAAGTTGACCGGCAACTGCCGAACTGACCATTTTTGGTCGGTGATTTTATGTTTGTAATTTAACTTTTAATAAAGCCTTTTAAAGAGTGTTACAGTATTACCCTATGCAAGTTTGCACTATATTTACTCTGCTTGATGCTGTTGCATCTTATGGGTTCTATCAGTTTGAAAGCTCCAGCACGAGGATTAGGATGGACCTGATTACAGAAAATCCATTTGTGATTCAAGCGCAATATGTCGATCTTATAAAAGAAACGCATAGGGAGCTAGTGAGCAGGTTTTCAATTCGAGGTGAAGGTACTCACAACATTTGGATGAAGCTATTATTTCACATGTGGAAGACATTGCAGGACATTGGCATACAACATTTATTCACTTTAGTATGATGGACTTCTCAACTGTCATTTTTGTTTTCATGCAATATTTGTTGTATTTTGGCACTATTGTTTAATTCACTTAAGAGAATATTAAGAACTGAGTTACTTTGCTTATCATCACTGCTATAATCTCTTTAGAGTATGTTTTAGCTGATTTATTATCTAGTTTATAATATTTAGCGTTGTTTAGGGGTGTATTGCTTGCAATATACTTCTTTTTTCTATTTCATTTTGGGTGTATTAATACCACAGTTTTTTCTTTTTTTGGGTAGTTCTGTCCTTAGTGTGAAAAGGGGATTCATTGTGTAATATTTAAAAGACTGCTGCACTATTTTAAATGCAAGGACAGACCTCCTGCTTGAATATTAGAAGTTTAACAAAAACATAGTATTATCTAAATCAAAGTTGTCATATACCTGGGATACTAAACTGAGCATTTGATGAAAAAAAATACAAATCGAGCAACAACCACATATCAAAATGATAAACAGATCCTGGAATATTGGCTGCTGAATTTTTATGAAAAACCTGGAATTTTCTTGTTAAGGGCAAGCATGGCCTCAATCTTTTGTACCTGCATAATCTCCCTATTAGAGATGGACCCAACACCCCCTGGTTTGGTTCACGCCAGAGCTCTCAAACGTTTGGATCTGAACCCTATTGAAGTTTATGGGACTCAAATTTGAAAAGGAAAGGTCCCTTATTGAAAAAAAAAAAAAGAAAAGGAAAACCCTTGTATTGTGAGGTAGTGATGGACCAAACAACCCCCGGTTTGGTTTGCACCAGAACTCTTGAACATGGAAAATGTTCAGACTCGAACCATGAACTCTATTAAAGTCTATGGGACCCGAACTTGAAAAATTAAAAGTCTCCATTTTGGAGGCTTATATGCAAGTTATTGGCCATAAACGTACCAATGCAAAAGAAAAAAAAAATGTAAAAAAGATTGTTTTTAAAGGAGCAGCGATTTTAATGATGCTTAAATTGCAAAAAAAAAAAAAAAAATTCCTTTAAATATAATGCCTGGGAAGCCCCTTTAGTCTGCCTGTAAATTGGCACATCTGTACCATGTATAGAACCCGCTGCAGCAAAACTTATATATATAAAGAAAAAAATCACTTTTAAATTGCTGGCAAAGCAAAAATGTTTAAAAAAAAAAAAAAACAAAAAATGGTGTGGGGGTCCCCCCAATCCATACCAGGCCCTTTGGGTCTGGTATGAATATTAAGGGGAACCCCACACCAAAATTAAAGAAAAAAGCTTGGGGTCCCCCCCAAATACATACCAGACCCTTATAAAAACATTCAGCCCGGCAGGTCAGGAAAGGGGGGATGAGCAAGCTCCCCCACCCCTCTTGAACCATACCAAGCCACATGCCCTCCACATACGGGGGTGCTTTGGGGCAGGGGCACCTCTCTCATAAAGAGATATGCCCATGGCATGCTAAATTCAACCCTTTGATTTGGTTATGCCTGACACATTGTGATTTTTTTTTCATCACAAACTTAGTCTGTAGAACCCAGGTCCATGTTGAGTTTACTTGAACAAATATATTAACACTCAGGTTATAATTAGCATTGCCTTTTATTCAAATTTACACCATGACAAAATACAGAGGCAAGCAAAGTAATGAGATGTTTTACTTACTTCACTGCTCATTGGACTGTGTTTGTGTCCTGACGAGTCTGGTTCTTCTAAATACAGAGTGTAAAAGTGTGGTCTAAATCAAACAGTGCCAAGAATGACACACACTTGTCAATTAATCTGAATTAAAAATCAATATCCAGCCAAAATCAAGGATCAGTCTGCATAAAGTAAATGTTTCCAAGCCATCAATATGTCACTAATATTTGTCATGAGGGCTTTTAAGGACTCCAGGCAAAAGTTATTTTTAAAATTTTGGTTAGAGTGGGAGAGAGTTGGAAAATTTACCAAGTAGATTTCCACTCACTTCCCTGATAGGAAGAAAGAAGAAATTATTCCAGGAGGGAAGACACTGATAGCAATGAAAACATGTCAACAGTTCTAATCTGTTCCCACTCTATCCAACACTAAAATAAAAAACACTTGACTGGTGATCCATCTAAACTCATAAGAAAAAGTGCTATTGTTTTTGCTTGTTTTGACTGTTTCAAATAAGTCAAACCCAAATTCTGATTGGTTGCTATAGGTAACAGCGTGTCATTGCTCTCATCATTACCTTATTAGATTAGCCTAAAGCTAATATTAAAGTCAATCTCCAGCCATTTTTAAAATGATGATTACTATGGGTTAAGTCCAAAGAGATGCATGGCACCTCTCTCATAAAGAGATATGTCCATGGCAACTCATGGACGTATCTCTTTCATTTACAATTTACATTTTCACTACACATCGCAAACATAGCACCAGTAGCTGCATGCAGCTGTTTTACCCTCCTCTTGCCCAATGACAGAGAGATTTTTATTATGTGAACAGATTCAGAAAATACAAAGCCTTCTGTGAATTACAGTGGATGGGAGGAGCAAGCAGGGCAAAGCAGAATCTCTCCGGTAGGAGTGCTGGGAGTGTAGTGAAAGCTGTGCTCCCAATGTTCAGTAAAACTGTCAGTTGTAAATAAAAAAGAGAAGTCCAGAAAGTAGCATGCATCTTGTTGGACTTAACCCACAGTAATGCAGGAGATTTTAATAAGTGGCTGAATTCCTGGAATTCCACTTCAAAGTTCTCACGCAAAGCAATAATTGATGACAGACACAAGTTGAGATGTAGATATTTCCAAAGCAAAAGTCAAAATGTTTTACTTTTAATCAAAGCATGGTGCATACTTTAGTGTACCTCAGAGGTTTATATTTCCAGAAATGCAATGAAAAATATTTAAAAAGATTTACAAAGAATTATTTTTCCAGGAATCTTCCATGATGACACCCTTACCGTGAAAGATGATCCAACCTACTTAAAGCCAATCTTCAGGCAAATACCAACCCCTCTGCCTCCAACTCCCCTCTAAATTGATTGTTTTCATGAAAAAAAAAAAAAATCAAATGCCCCTTTTAGATAAAATACATTG
>BLSH010241352.1:717551-731959 GCA_018402905.1 Glandirana rugosa
GGAAAACAAATAGACAACAACAAAACGTCGGCACGTGACCCCGTCTATGAGGGACTGTTGCTCTTCGTGAAAGGTTACATAAAATACATTTTCCCCGTAAACTAAGAAAAAAAAAAAAAAAAAAAGTACTTTTGTTAGTTAAATCTCCCCTTCTCACGCAAAGCAATAATTGATGACAGACACAAGTTGAGATGTAGATATTTCCAAAGCAAAAGTCAAAATGTTTTACTTTTAATCAAAGCATGGTGCATACTTTAGTGTACCTCAGAGGTTTATATTTCCAGAAATGCAATGAAAAATATTTAAAAAGATTTACAAAGAATTATTTTTCCAGGAATCTTCCATGATGACACCCTTACCGTGAAAGATGATCCAACCTACTTAAAGCCAATCTTCAGGCAAATACCAACCCCTCTGCCTCCAACTCCCCTCTAAATTGATTGTTTTCATGAAAAAAAAAAAAAAAAAAAGAATCAAATGCCCCTTTTACATAAAATACATTGGAAAGTGCTTCTCGTTGTCAGGGAGTATCTGCCCCAGTGCACGGCTGCAAAACAACAACAGATAAACAAAAGGTAGTAGAGGCACTCATGGGTCTTGAACAGGAGTATGTGTCCAAACAAGTGGAGTTTTATTTACAATATTTCAGTGGATCACAGTAGTGGCAGCCCATCCATTAGGGGCACACAGGTGACGGGTGACGGGCAGGGTCATTCTTCAGGGGTCCATATCGACCCTTACAATTGACTGTCCAGTGGCAGGGTCCTCTTAGGATCCAAAAGAGGGGTGATGTATGTGTGAGGGGGCAGAGAGGGATCTGAAATGTTAAGGGAGTGTGGCGAAGCAGGGCATAGCTCTCTACTTTGTGTGCCATTAGTTAGGGTGGATCTTCTCATAGTTAAGGATGTCTCCAGTTAAGATGAACTGGAAATATGTTTGTATACTCTGTTTACAAGTGTTCATATATTACAAGAATTAACCCCATTTGCATCCTCCTCTGGAGGATAATTACAAAATAAATTTTAATATGACAAGATATAGTTACATAGTGATGTGTGCTTGCCAGTCACTCTGTGGAAAATGCTAAAGATCTGGATGCTGGAGTTCTGCCTGTCTTGTTAACTGGCCAATTATAATATTACAAGGTAACGTTACGTAGGATTGTGTGTTTCTTGACCTCTGCTTATTAAACGTAAAGTTTTGCATTTTTGCAACTAGGCGCTCAGAGACTTTCAATTTCATATTGCTCTCCAGTCACTCTATGTAAAAGGTCAAGGAGTTTCACCTGTATGGTCAGCTGGCCAACTTCTGGTTAGTTGGTCATCAGTGAGGTGAACATGACTTTGACAAAACAGAGGAGCCCTCGTTCTAGAAGGGTGCTTTGTGAGTCGTTCCCTCTGAGAAGAGGAGCTATTAAGAAGGCTGTTTATATGTGGTTTGAGGCCCCATGGCTGGAATTTGGCAAAGTATGTATATTGCCCCTCCATGAGAAAGATATGTGCCTGGAGGCTATGTGATAAAGGCTCAGAACTCTGCTAAAGTCATCACTGGAGTGAAGAAACACTAGAACATTTAGTTTTGTGAGTGTTGTACTCCAGGAGAAGTTCTGTGTGATGCTTCTAGATGTCAAGAACCACTCAGAGATTTCCATACTGAGACGCTTTTGGAGCCCAACAATTCAGCAGTGGGATAATCCACTTGTTTCCTGTCCCACCTACCACCTATCAAGTTCTTAAACCGATAAACTTCATTAAAGCTTCTAACTGCATTTCTACTTCTACTGTGGAAATACGCTGTCCCTTTGGAACAAGGTATTCCCAGGAGGACTTCCCCTTTGTCTTGATAAGGCCCTTTTTGGATGGAAGTACTAAAGATTTATGAACTTAGGGTTCCCTGTTCGCCTAGGTGCTGCTACAGTGTCCGGTGTAATTGCTGCAATGTGAAGACCATCTGACATGAACAACCCCCTTACCAAAAACAGTGTCACAATTGTTATAAATATTGAAAATAAGTTATTCAAATACTTCAGTGACAGCTGGATTGAATGAAATGCCTTAAAGATGAATAAGGTGGATATTTCACTGCAGGTTTTACCTAGCTATAAAATAATTTGATACGATTCAGTTTCTTTGCACCACTTTGAAATTTGCTGCTAGAGTATGTTGCAATAGAGAAAAGAACTTGAAAACCAGTACAAAATAATTTCAACAACAGCTCCATTAGAGTGACAGAATATTGCAGCTGCATCTTAGTATTTCTGTGTATCACTGCATGTAAAGGGAACCTTTTTAAACGAAAAAACTAACTGCAATATCGGATAAAATTATTTTAGATTGATGGTGGGATTCATCAGGGTAAATATGGTAATTAATAGTTATGTGTTAGGGCAAGGGTTTTAAAAAGTTATTTGCTTCCACCTAGTAACCATATTACAAATTAATGAACATTTCTAAAATGTGACGAAAAGGCCCCTGTTTGTTATCTACTGTCTTGTGTCATTGCTTCATAATATTATTAATTAATAATAATGTACTGTATATTTATAATAAACAGTAATACATGTAATTGCATGCAAACCAAGAGCCTTAATATTTTGACATTAGTATATACTGGTAATAGGTGGGTTATTTATTTTTGGCAATGTGAGCTGAAAATAGCAGTCACATGGCTAAAAACAATTTTTATTAAAGTGGATGTAAACCCTGAAATTTGAGCTGGGCACATGTATCTGCATAGTTTTCGTATCTCTCTTCAAAGCCCTGTGTCTCATAGCTCTGTCCTGCTCCGTTCTACTGTTATCAGCCTGATAACTTTTGACAAGCTCTCCGAGACCCGGAGATAGAAGTTTGTGTCGGAGGAGACATGCAGGCAAGCTCTGCATGTGTGGGGAGGGGGTGTGTGCCTTTCCTCCAATCAGCTAGCTCACAGTGTCTAGCAATGATCCCCTCCTACAGTGGAACCAGGAGAAAATTCTAACAGAATGTGTACTTTCTAAACCGTGTATCAAGCTGAAGACAGAAGATATACATGTAAAACTTATATAGGGAGATTTGTTTCATCTCTGTGTATCACCTGAGGCTGTTTACGTCACTGGGTATATGGAGGATTCCACTTTAAGGAAAATTAATCACGCTTTGCTATTTCACTGATATTATACACTCAATTATTGCCATCTGGACTTGCAAATGATTTAATACCTACCAACTGCAAATGGACTATTTTCATATATGCGATTTGACATATTGCTTCAAAATGGAATTTACAGACTGGCCAGACAAATCACGTATGCATTTAGTGATAGTATTCCATTTATAATCACGATTTCTTTTTGTATGAGAGGAAAAGGATTAAGGGCTGGGGCTGCGGGATTTTCATGGTACCATCATGAACTCACAAGTCAATTACTTAAAAAAGAGGAATTTTATTCCAAATCAATACATACAACATTTATATTAAAACATAGTTGTTTAACAGTGTTCCCAGATTGATTACGAGAGTGATCTATTATTATCTATAGTATTTCTCTACATGTTTCGCGGTGGGTCCGCTTCCTCAGGAGAGTATACATAGTAATATATGTTTTTGTTACTAGTGTATTTAATCCCCTGTTAACCTGTATACTCTCCTGAGGAAGCAGACCCACCGCAAAATATGTAGAGAAATACAGGCCTCCTTTATACAGTGAGGATAATAGATCACTCTCGTCATCAATCTGGGAACACTGTTAAACAACTGTTTTAATATAAATGTTGTAACAGTGTTCCCAGATTGATGATGAGAGTGATCTATTATCCTCACTGTATAAAGGAGGCCTGTATTTCTCTACATATTTTGCGGATGGTCCACTTCCTCGGGAGAGTATACAGGTTAACAGGGGATAAAATACACTAGGAATAATAACATATATTAGTACATGACTGTAAATAGCATATTTAACACATGTATGAATATTGCCAATATAAAGAGTGATGTTACATGCGTGTTGATCACTGTATGGAGGGCTCATCTCAGGGTCAGGAACACAGCACATGGGCGCCCGGGCTAGGGATGTTCTAGACCCTGAGGTGAGCCCTCCATACAGTAAACACCACGCATGTAACATTGGCAATAATCATATGTTAAATATGCTATTTACAATCATGTACTAATATAGGTTATTGTTCCTAGTGTACTTAATCCCCTGTTAACCTGTATACTCTCCTGAGGAAGCGGACCCACCGCGAAACATGTAGAGAAATACAGGCCTCCTTTATACAGTGAGGATAATAGATCACTCTCGTCATCAATCTGGGAACACTGTTAAACAACTATGTTTTAATATAAACGTTGTATGTATTGATTTGGAATAAAATTTCTCTTTAAGTAATTGACTTGTAAGTTCATGATGGTACCATGAAAATCCTGCAGCCCAAGCTTTAATCCTTTTCCTCTCATATACATATATGGGATGAAGGTACCTGTATCTGCCCCTACTTTAATAATCATCTGAGCATATTATATATTTCTTTTTGTATGTCTTCATTTATCTCTCATAAATCTACATGCAGATCTTTTTATTCTAAAAAAGTGACAATGACATTGACCAGGACAAACTAAAATGCTATCAGAAGGCTTGAGTAGCTACAGCATTTCTGGCAGTTGGTCCCAACTGCTGTGAATGTCAATACTCATGGACAGATTGGCTTGAGTGCCAAAAAGTGTAAAAAAATAATATATAAATAAAAGCATGAAAAAAAAAATGACATACAGAATAATACTAACCGCATACAGTGATCATAATACAATGTTTTCATAATAGTGGTACTTTAACAAAGACCTCCTCTGACAAAGGACGTTTTATTAATTCATGTATAAGTGTGGGGTCTGTGAAATAAATTTCAACAGGCATTTGGCTCTTGCTTATTACTTTACAAAGTTGGCAGCGGTTATGTTTTTTTGCGTCGGGAAGAAGTGAGAATGACCTTGCCAAAGTAAACCTTGTATTACAATTTAGCATTAAACGAAATACTGGCAGATTAATGGAAACATATTATGTTATCTAAATAGTGATCTATGGTATATTATTCCATTTTACAGATTGTCTATAGGCCTGATTTACACTATTGCAGAGTGTTACTGTATACGTTAACATCTCTCAATTATTTTCAAAGAGCTTTCAGTCAGGGCTGGTGCAAAGATTTTTGACACTCTAGGCAAAACCTAATTTTGCCGCCCCATTGGCTCCACCTCTGACTCCACCCCATTTGCCCTACCCATGTGACAGGAGGCGGTGCTATACAGGAAGCATCGGCTCTGCTTCCTCTAGTGCTGGCTCCAGTGCTGCACCTCTAATTACACTACCGGTCGGACGGAGCAGCTGCCTGAGACTGTTAGTGACAGGCTGCAGCCTGCAGAGCATGGGAGGGTAATCAACTGGCGGGCGCCCCTAGGCAGCAGTGCGCTCTAGGCGGCTGCCTAGTTTGCCTAGTGGTAGCACCGGCCCTGCTTTTAATGCCATGTAACATGTATTTAAGATTACTGCACCTTTTTATCAAAGCAGCACACACCACAAAATACAGGTGGCTCAAAAATGAAATTGTTATTTTTATCTTTAAAAATCCGAACCTATACAATCAAACATATTATACTTACCTGCTCTGTGCATGGGTTTTGCACAGAGCAGCCCCGATCCTCCTCTTCTGGGGTGCCCCGCCGGCGCTCCTGGGTCCTCCCCTTCATTAGGTGCTCCCATGGAAAGCCGCTTTCCCTGGGGGAACCCATGCAGGCGCACTCCCGAGTCCTGACACATACAGCGGGACTCGCTCCCGTGTCACTGGATTTGATTGACAGCAGCAGGAGCCAATGGCTCAGGTAGGAAAAAGGGGGGGTGTCTGGGGGGGCGCTGCAGCAAAGAAGGTTTTTTCACCTTAATGCATAGAATGCATTAACCACTTTCTCGGAAGGATTTACCCACTTCCTGACCAGACCATTTTTTTGCAATATGGCACTGCGTTGCTTTAACTGACAATTGCGCGGTAGTGCGACGCTGTACCCAAACAAAATGTATGTCCTTTTTTCCCACAAAAAAGCTTCTTTTGGTGGTATTTGATCACCTCTGCAGTATTTATTTTTTGCGCTCTAAAAAAAAAAAAAAAAAAAAGCAAGAATTTTGAAAAAAAAAAAAAAAAATTTTTTACTGTTTGCTATAGTAAATATCCCCCCCCAAAAAAATGTGAAAAAACAAAAATTTATTCCTAAGTTTAGGCCGATATGTATTCTTCTACATATTTTTGGTAAAAAAATTGCAATAGGCGATTGGTTTGCGCAAAAGTTATAGCGTCTACAAAATAGGGAATAGATTTGTAGCATTTTTATTTTATTCATTTTTTTACTAGTAATGGCGGCGATCAGTGATTTTTAGCGGGACTGCGACATTGCGGGCACTGGACACTTTTTTGGGACCAGTGACATTTATACAGCGATCAGAGTTGAAAATAGCCAGCAGCGGCTGGTCAGCAAGTGGTTAAGGTGAAAAACTTTAAGACTTTACAATCCCTTTAATGTATTACCATGCATTGCAGTAAAATACACCTTTTAACCTGTGAAATTGGCCTTAGTGTTGCCTGGACAGGAGATTTGCAGTGCTTCAAGGATATACTGTATTGTACATGATATAAAAGAGTTCTAAACTCTATAGCCTTTAGAATAAATCATAAATATAAAACTCCTAAAAAGACTTGAATAACAATACATAGTACATTTGAGACATAGTTAAAGTTACATATATTTTGAGGTTCTCTATTATTTACTACCTTACCTCATATTTTCGGGTAAGCTTAGCCATTTAAGGATTGACATGACTCTGTTTTCAAAAGGAATTGATCTGGGGAAAACAGTCAATACGTTATATATTAATTATCAAAAAACATTAGCTAGTGTATTCAGCAAAGACTACAAAAAGTAATTAATTCATTGCAACAACTCACAAAAATCAATTAGCATTAAAGTGTATGTAAACCCAGGAAAAAAAATGTAATATATTGCACTTTACCAGTCCTTAGATGTGATGGATGCATTTGTTTCCCTTTTTGGGGCTAAGCACATATTCTGGGAGAACATACTTATGCACGTAAACATATTTGCTTCTGAAAGAACATAAACATATCTGTTGATACTGGTTGAAGCTCAATATTCTTGTACACTGAACTAAAATCTCAAACATTTTTTTCCTACACTATTTTCTGTATACCACACAACTCTACTCCTTTCACTTACAAAAGGAGAAAACAGGGAGGTGTTCTGTAGTCCAAATCAGGACAGCAGCTTAGGGTGATAACACTGTTCCTCCATGGATACAGTACAGTGGGTTAGAAGTTTTTTTTTTTTACTGGTAGAGTTGCAACTGAAAATAAAGGGGAAAAAGGCCCTAAAAGGACACTAAGCCGCGTTTTGTATGCCGCGTTTCGCCGCGTTCGCTTCTAGGAGCGTTTTTGAAATTTTTTTTTTTAAATGGAAACGCCTGTAAACGAAACGGTCTTAGACACGAGTTACTGCATTTAGGCGTGTGTAGCAGCATTTACAAGCTGCTTGGCATTTCAAATGCCTCTGAACTGGTGTCTGAACCGTGTCATTCCTTCACTGTGCCGTGACTGGCGGCTCCCTTGCACATGCGCAGGAGTGACGTCACGCGGCCAGTCACAGAGCCGGAGCCGTGGCCCCGGAAGGAAGAGGGGCTGAGGATGGATGCGGCCTGGAGTGGGGACATCGCTGGACATTGCAGGTGACACATAATGGGCTACTATGCGATGCATAGTAGCCCATTATGCTTCTAGTTTGCAGGGAAATATTGAGGAAGTAAACCCCATCAGGGTTTACTTCCTCTTTAAATGTCCAATAACAGCTTGGTCCAACTTCTGATCTCAGCGGTAGATGCAGTCAGGACCATGTGTTACCATCCAAGAAATGTATTCAAGCAGAGCCTCTGACTGGTTGGTTAAACAGAGCAAGCCAATTTAAGTCTCTACCAAAAACACACTTCCTGGACGATGGCAGCACTTATATGTCAGCCTGAATCAAAATCAACCCAAGCCTCTAGTGCACAGGTGTCAAACTGGCAGCCCCCCCAGCTGTTGATGAACTACAAATCCCATGAGGCTTTCAAGGCTGACAGTTACAAGCATGACATGACTCCCACAGGCAGAGCCATGATGGGACTTGTAGTTCTGCAACAGCTGGAAGGCCGCCAGTTTGACACCCCTGCTCTAATGAGTTATGGGTGAATATATGAACCTTTTTTGCTGCAGCTTACAGCTCAAAACAGAGGCGTTAAGTCATCAATACAAATGTACCTTTCATTTTTTTTTTTAGCTATGTGTAAAGTCAAAAATATTCATATCTTTCCACAGCTTTGTTTTTCTTGAACACATGAACCCTAATTCTAGGGTTTGAACTGGATTTAACTTTAAAAACATTCAGTTAGATCCCAACTTTAGTAAGTAAAAAAAATAATAAATAAAAACCTGCAAGACAATAGCATAATGAGCTAGTATGCATTGCATACTAGCTCATTATGAAATACTTGCCTCAGAACAAAGATCCGTCAGGGCTGCTCGGTCCCCTCTGAGGGAGCGGACATCTTCCCTCAGATCTTGCTTCTGGGTACGCGGCTCCGGCGCTATGACTGGCCGGAACCACGATAAGTCACTCCCGCGCATGCGCGCGGGACCCCTCTTTCCGGCAAGGTCCGGCCCTATTGCCGGGCCTTCACGGGACATACACGGCGCATGCGCCGTAACGCCGAAGCTCTTTAGAGGGGGAATATCTCCTAAACCGTATAGGTTTAGGAGATATTCATTTTACCTACAGGTATTATAGGCTTACTTGTAGGTAAAAGTCAGAAAATAGGGTAGAAAACCTCTTTAACCACTTCAATACCATGCACTTAGAACACTTTACTACCAGACCAATTTTCAGTTTTCAGTGCTGTTGCGCTTTGAATGACAATTGCGCGGTCATGCGCCACTGATAGGTGGGCGCTGATAGGTGGCAATGGTGGGCACTGATATGTGGCACTGGTATGCATTGATAGGGGCACTGGTGGGCATATACACCGATAGGGGCTAATTTCCCTGGTGGTCTAGGGTGGCATCTGAAGGTGGCACTGAGTGCCATCCACACTGGGCACTATGTCACTTACCTGGTGGTCTAGGGGGGTCTCCCTGGTGGTCCAGATCGGCTCCCTGGTGGTCCCTGGTCGGCTCCCTGGAGGTCCTGGGTGGGCACATCCCTGGTGGTCCCAGGGCAGGTTCCCTGGTGGTCTAGGGTGGTGATCCGAGGGAGGGCTGTGCTGATAAATCATCAGCACAAACCCTCCCTGTCAGGGATGCAGCCAATCGGCTCTCCCCTCCACAGGTCTGCAGACCTGAGTACAAGAAAGCCGGTAAACGGCTTTCCTGTATTACACTGTGACCAGCCATGATTGGTCACGGCTGGTCACATGGTAAAGTGCTTCGGATGGAAGCGCTTTACCGAAATCAGTATTGCGGGGGGGTCAGACTGACCTCCCACACCACCGATCGCCGCGTCATATGACGTCCAGTCAGGATAACTAAGCCACTTCCCGGCCATCATTTTGCATACGGCGGTCGGGAAGTGGTTAACAAGTAACTTCTCCTTTAGGCTCCATGCCCACTGGGTGTTAAAAAAACGATCTAAAAATGTCAGTAGCTTTGTAGTGAGTTTTTCAGCTTTTATCAGTGTTAATGCACTAGTGTTTTTGAGCGTCAGTTTTTTTTTTGTTCTTTTTTAATGGATCCAAAACGACCAAAAACGTGGATGAGCAACTTTTTGAGCGTTGCTGAGCATTTATGAGCGGTTTTAAGCTTACGTTTTTTGCGGAAAAAACACTTGAACGTGCTTTTAGGGCATTCAGATAACAACCCATAAACGACACAGCTGGTTTACGACATTAAACGTCCATGTGTGCATGGACACATAAGATAACAGAGGGCGTTTATGGGCTGTTAAAAAAAAGCTCAAATGCCCAAAAACGGTTGTTTATCAGCTACATTGCGCATGGAGCCTAATTCTGATCCAACAGAGCCTCAGACAGACAATCCGTTTGCTCAAACTTGCTTGTATGTGAACTAGTGCTACAACAACCCCATGAACTCTTTATACAGTTATAGAACAAAGAGTTAGAAAATGTTACTACCGATACTGAATAATGGCAAATGCACCGTCTGTGGCTGTGATGAACGATGAACATAACATTGCCAAATAGAGGAACATAAAAAGGAAAACTGAACTTAGAAAATAGTGACCATCTCACGGTCTGTGGGGAAGGTCATACAAGTAAAAGGTAAAGGAATGAAAATAATGCATTTTGTTCTGGTTATGGCATGCCATGTCTGATTTACGTACATGTACTATACCAGAATTAAGAGATCAAGGGCACCATTCCATTTGCATGTCAATAAAAAGGACATACAAAGATTCTATCAATTCTTTTTCAGCTTTTATACCTCCATTCCAAATGTTTCAGTGTTGTCGACTACAAGGCCATCTTACATTGCCACTGCCTACTGGGATGGAATACTTACAAAATAGACATTATAAAATCTACAAGTCTGTGGCTGTTTTAAATACATAAGTAAAATTTCCCTACTGGTAACTCTACCCAGTGCTTTGATAAATTCCTTAAATGTCACAGAAATGTTTTATTTTCAATTAAAAATGTTATTGGGCTCCAGAATGAATGCAGTGATGCAATCTGGGAGAATGAGGTCATCAGTCCAATGCAGACGGGAGGAATCATTTCCTCTATTTTTTCTTCCTCAGGGATCACTTACAAAAGGTTGTAACTATGTAGTAAGTCACAGGGGTTAGAGTCGGCAGCAGGTTGATGAGCTTTGTAAGAGAACCTTCAAACACCCAACTGAGGACATTACTTATGCCTAGAGAAGGTCATCTACTGCTCAAGACGAAGATGACAAATTTGGCTCCCCACCCCCTACAATGTGTATCATGTATCAGCAAAAATCCCCCCCCCCCCAAAAAAAAAAAAAATTGAGGACTAGTTTGCATGCTCACTCCCCTTAGGCATAAATTCCTTATGCAAGCCGAAATTCCCCGAAACAAAAATGCAAAAATTCGCCCTCCTCCTAGTATGCATCCCCCCCTGCTGAAATCCCCCAGCACAAATCTTTGCCCCCCCAGTCCCCTCTGCCAGCTTAAATCATCTACCACCCAAACCCTCCTCCTAGTACAAACCCCCCCCCCCCCCCCCATCAGCCCCTTAGCTCAATTTCTCTCCCCTACAAATGGGCATTATCTGAGAGAGTCTCTAGGTACTAAAGCCCCTTGTTATCCTTAGACATTAATTAGGCCAGCCATAGACAGTTTGAATCTTTGCTGGTTCCTGCTGTGGGCAGGCTGACTGTACCAATTTGATTGATCGATCAACTTGGGTACAACCAGCATGCTGGATTCACTTGCGATTATCGCTAGCGGCTGCTATAGCTGCTAGCAACAATCACTGTCTTCTCCCAGCAGTAATGAATAAGCACTATTTCATTGTGTGAAATGCATCTACCCTTATTGTTCTGCTATTGCCCTGTGGTATGGTATTTATGCTTTCATAGCATTACAATAAAGGACTTTTTCACCTTTCCGATGTGCAGTCATCCCTTTCTCCATTATCTTATTTGGCAGGCGAGCCATGACTTGCACCTGAGTGGTGTTTCCTTGTTTCCAGTGTTTCTCCCGGCAGAGATGGCTTTCCCCACCCACCCCTGCCCCCCCGGCTGGGAGCAGACAATTGTTCGGCAGGAGGGATTCCCCTGTCAGCACTGTCTGTGTTGAAGCAGGAAGAGTGAAATTTGCACTGTCTATGAACAGCTTTAGCATTAACCACTTGCCGACCACCTAACGCAGTTTGACGGCGGCAAGGTGGCTCATTATCACAAACTGAGCATGCTCATGCCACCAGAGGCGCTCTCGCACGCTCACTGTGTTCCAGGAGAGCCAGGGAGCGGGTAGGGTGGACTCGATCTGTGCCTGCTACCCGTGATGGCCCCCCCCCACAGTGAAAGAATGGAGGTCCATGTATGTAAACATGGATCTCCGTTCTGACAGAGGGGGAAGGGCTGTGATCACAGGCTCCCTGTATATGGGAGCTGTGATCAATGCCCTACCCCAGCCAGCCCAGCCCCCATACAGTTAGAACACACACAGGGAACACCGTTAACCCTTAAAGCGCTCCCTCCAGGTTAACCCCTTCACTGCCAATGTCATTTACACAGTAATCAGTGCATTTTCATAGCATTGATCACTGTATAAATGCCAATGGTCCCAAAAAAGTGTCAAAATGGTCCGACATGTCTGCCGCAATATCTCAGTACCGCTAAAAAACGCAGATCGAAACCATTACTAGTAAAAAGAAAAAAAAACCCATAAATTAATCATCATTTGTAAACGCAACAACTTTTGTGCAAACCAATCAAAACGTGGATTGCGTTTTTTTTTACCAAAAATATGAGGAAGAATATAAATCGGCCAAAACCGATGAAAAAATTTGTTTTTTTATATTTTTTTTTTGGATTTGTATTTTAGCAAAAAGAATTTTTTTTTTTTTTGCAAAATTGTCGCTCTTCTTTTGTTTATAGCGGTGA
The DNA here is from genome assembly GCA_018402905.1 of Glandirana rugosa. Classification (NCBI taxonomy): domain Eukaryota; kingdom Metazoa; phylum Chordata; class Amphibia; order Anura; family Ranidae; genus Glandirana; species Glandirana rugosa. The sequence goes on from BLSH010241352.1 coordinate 730,202, forward strand.
TCAGAAATGACGCAAAGGGGATCAAATACCACCAAAAGAAAGCTCTATTTGTGAGAAAAAAAGGACTCAAATTTTGTTTGGGTACAACGTCGCACGACTGCACAATTTCAGTTAAAGCGACAGTGCCGAATCGCAAAAAGTGGTCCTAAAGTGGGAAATCCTTCCGGGGCTGAAGTGGTTAATACATACCACATGAAAAATTGTGTCTGAAGCTAGGTCCATTTTAAATTATGGTATCTATTTTATTTTGCATGCTAGGACTTGTGCACACATTGTAAAGCTAAACTAATATTCAGCTGCCAAGCTGAACTAAGGTAGGAAACTAGATTGCATTTTAGGCGGTATGCCTATTAATATAATGAATTACCCATTGTATTCCTTATAAATGTTTGGAAAAGTTCCATTGATCTTTACATCTGATCCTGGCCAAAAGTAAGTTGCTGTCTTTAGTCCTTGATTCATCGCAGTTATCCATACCTATGAAAAGAAGAACTTAGTTGGAAATTGAGATTTAACCAAACTTCCAATTTGATGCTATGCATGAAAATCCAAGAACAAAAACAAAGCGTGTGAAAGGCGAATAACATTTATATTGGTTGATTCTATGTGCTTGATTTAGAATAGAGAGCAATCACTACAGTTTGCTTTCATTGTGAGGCCCCACCAACAGGTCCATCTCAAAAAGTCTATTGTGGGGCACAATGCATATACATACAATTTGTAGTCTTCTGTGTAATGATTACTGTTGCCATGTGCATATTATATGATGAGCCGTACCTAGCGGGAAATGGCTCAGTGAGATGTGTGATACAATTGAGCACTTATAGTTTATGTACCATACTCACGGTTACTATTATTTTGCAGAACCACGTTATACAGTGTTGATAGCTTTCCCTGAGGAGGAAGTTCAATCAAATTAACTTTGAAACATGTCGGAACTACAGAAGTTTGGTAGCCATGTGGCCTTATCATAGGCCTGGTTGGTAGAGGCAGCTCTCTAATTAGGCAAATTAGGCAGTTGCCTAAGGCCTTACACTCACAGGGGCCTCGCAACCACCTAATTTGACACTGACACCAACACCAAGATAGAGAGTACTGACACCAGTACTTTAAAGCTCTTAATATATGCAATTTATAAAGTTAATTTTTTTATCGCTTGAATTATTTTTCCCATTATGGGTGTGAGTAGGGCCTCATGTCTAGGTTTTGCCTAAGGCCTCACAAAGCCTAGAGCCGCCTCTGCTGGTTGGCATTCTGTCTCAACACTGTTTTGAATGTTTAGTGGTTCCCCTGTTTTTATTGTGTAATATTTTTAACCTTGCTCAAATAAAACTTTGTACAATTTTTTTCTTACACCTTTATACTCCATTTATTGTTTTGGGGAATTCTTACTGCTCAAATATCCCGTGGGGCCTCTTTGGTAGGTTTGTTCTAGGAATATTGCGATGCAGTACACTTCTCCCCTCTTCATTGGCGATGTGAGTCAGGGTTTCTCTGCCCATCTCACAAAGTCCAGCTTATGTCTGTAGATTTTTTTGATATACCACCAGACTCCAGTGGTTCCATTAAAACGCCAAGTAGTGCACCTTTCGTGAAACATTAAGGATATGCACAGTGAAAACTGCTCTCAGCAATAAAAAAAACCTCAGCATAAATCGGCAACCTGTATTAAAATTATGCACTGTACATATCTTTAAAAAATGTATTCTGTACAGTAGAGCTGCATGATTAATGGTAAAATAATCACAATCTCGATTC
>BLSH010241352.1:743455-761756 GCA_018402905.1 Glandirana rugosa
TCACTTATACAACAAAACACCACAGTAATCGATCCTTTCCCACTTAAGACCTGCAAAGGCGTTTGGTAGTATGGCCATGTCGCCAACGAAATTCCCGATATCGTCTGCGCGCGTTCGCTGCGGCCTCAACTACGCTACAGGCGGCCGGTGGAGGGAAGGGGTTAACACTAGTGGTGATCAAAGGGTTAAATGTGTTCCCTGGGAGGTATTTCTAACTGTGGGGGGAGTGTACTGACGGGAGGAGGAGAGAGATTGCTGTTCCAGAGTATTAGGAACAGACAATCTCTCTCCACTCCCCTGACAGAATGGGGGGGGGATCTGTTTACATTGACAGATCCCCGTTTTGGCTGTCTGAGAATTGATCCGGGTGGGCGGCAGACATCGCATTAGCTCCAGCGACGCTTGCGCGTGCCTGCTATAGCCCTTAAAGCAACCGATGTACCGGTGTAACGTCCAGAATTCACCCTTTCCTAGCTAATGACACCACAAAACAACTTATTCACTCCTTGGTTATTTCCCATCTTGGCTACTGAAACTCCCTTCTCACTGGCCTACCTTTACACAGGCTATCCCCCCTTCAGTCTATTATGAATGCTGCTGACAGACTAATACACCTTATTAACTGATCATTGACTGCTGATCCTCTCTGCCAATCACTTCACTGGCCACAACATTCAAGGCCATCCACAACATCGCCCCCAGCTACATCATCAACCTCATCTGCAGATATCGCCCAAATCATCTCCCCTCCTCTCAGGACCTCCTGCTTTTTAGCTTCCTTGTTACTTTCTCTCTGCTCGCCTCCAGGACTTCTCCAGAGCCTCTCCCATCGTCTGGAACTCCCTGCCCCAATAGGTCCAGTCAGCTCCTACCCTGTCTGCCTATAGGCGATCCTTGAAAACTCACTTATTCAGGGAAGCCTACCCCACCTCCACCTAAGAACTGTACTCTATTCACCTCCATCAGATCATCCCCTGCAGCTATTACCTTTTGTACCACCCCCCCCCCCCCCATTTATATTGCAAGCTCCATGAGCAGGGCCCTCCTACTCCTTCTGTATTGAACTGTATTGTAATCGTACTGTCCCCCTTTATATTGTAAAGCACTGCATAAACTGTTGGCGCTATTTAAATCCTGTATAATAATAATATAATAATCACTTTCCTAGAGTATACAGTATATTGTTCTCTTTGCCTGTTCAGTGTTTAATTCTCTAAATAAGCATCATGCTAAAAGTAGAATTCCAGGCAACAAAATGGTTTTATAGTTTTGGGAAGAGTAGGGAATGGCTAGAACCCCTGTCAGAAAATTCACTCTCACTTCTTTTTTGCCCTGGTGTCTGTTGCAAAATCTAAAATTTTACAATCACCGGAACAAGAGGAGAGTGGCCATCTTCGAAAGGGTATAACTGTTTTAGTAACAACTCTCAAACAGGATTTCCACTCACTTTGGGGAGATTTTTCTAACTTTCTGCCATATCTATGTAACAGGTAGTGAGATAAAATATCCCCATTTGGAGCACACAATGAAATAGAAATCTCACATATCACAACTGTACAAAATTAAAAAAAAACAAAAAATCATTTGGGCTTGAGTTCCACTTTAAGACCACTGACTGCAATCCAGACTGTTTATATCAGATATTTCAATTATTGAGAATTATCAGATACAGTTTGTGATTTGTAGAATTAGATTTATAAAATGGTGTGATATTATTGATGCATAAAATGCTGTGATATTATCAATTTATATCACTTACTGTTACAATGCTGTAATGGTTAGGAAATGTTTTTGATGGATACACTGGTCTTAAGGCACGTGTATATGTTCCACATTTTTCTGAAAATATAATTAAAACAATTTTTAATACATATAAGCTCTAAAAAGTGCAGATTGACAACCTATTGCTGGAGAACTTAAATGCTTTATTGGTAATTAATAAATCTGTCTGTAAAGAAATTAAGGCTGGCCATAGACGGAGTGAATTTCTTACCTGCAACCAAGGGTTGCAGGAAAGAAATTTGCTTGATTACCCCATAAACACAAACAGTGTTGAAAGGGGAATCCCTCCAGCAGAGCCATTGTGGTCTCCCGGCGGGGGGCGGAGGAAGCCGTCACCGCCGAGAGAACACAGTAATATTGCACGTGAATTCCAACAAGCAATTTGTACCCAAGATGATCAATCAAGGGGGGGTGTACTTTGCCCCCCCGCCCCAAAGCACACTCACAAATTGAGGGCATGTGGCCCGTTATGGTTCAGGAGGGGGGCTCGCTCACCCCCCCTTTCTTGGCTTGCCAGGCTGCATGCTCGGATAAGGGTCTGGTATGGATTTTGGGGGGACACTACACCATTTTTTTAAATTTTGCATAGGGGTTCCCCTTAAAATCCATACCAGACCTAAGGGTCTGGTATGGATTTGAAGGGGGAGGGACCCCAAGGCTTCCCCTTAAAATCTGTACCAGACCTGAAAGGGCCCGGTATTGTCTGGAGGGGGGCATGATGTTTTTGTGTTTTTCAGATCGAATTTGTGTTCAAACTGATCCAATGTGCAAATCTGTACGTTCTCATAGAAGGTAATAGCCCTGAATTTGCATCTGAACCGCACCCCAGTCCTCGCAAAATTTACAGGACTCTTCTACAATTTGCAGCGCATTTGCACTGCCATTGTACTGCACATATGTGAACCAGCTCTGTAGAAAGCCGGCTTGATTCAAATGCAGTTCAAAATGCATCCAATTTGCATATATGTGAATGAAGTCTTACTGCAATTTGCTGATGCACATACTATATATTTATATTATATATATACACACACACACACTTATTATATATATATATATATATATATATATATATATATATATATACACACACACACACACTTATTATATATATATACATATATATACATATACATACATACATACATACATATATATATATTGTGATAGTGAGAGCCCCTATCATGGGGAAAATGAGTGTAAAATGGACACAGGGCTCTCAGAGAGACAGTTTGAGAAGTACCAGCAGAAGATTTGTGATCAGAGAAAACAACTGTTTTAAGTTTTTTCTGGATTTTGTAAGTCTGGATTGGGGCTGGAAACTTGCAGACGTCAAACAGCATTAGGGGGGATGGAGTCTTAAGTCCTGTGTCCGGGCTTTCCAAAATTTATGCAGTTTGTGTGTGTCCAGGTGCACATAGTCTTTATAAGGCAGATCTGGGCATAGCTCATGGGAGGTGGAGTAGGAGTTGGTGTTGGAGCAGTTGCTGCAAACAGAAGGGAAGTATGCGCCTGTTTAGTGAGCCAGGCAAAATCCTTGTGACGGCACTCCATGTGGGAGAGGTTCCAGGTCAGTGGACTGAGAACTTTGGGCCAGCTGAGACAGTCTGAGGGACCATAGCTGAGACAACTGGAAGAGAGAGTCCTGGGGGCCAGAGGGGACTGTAGGTCTCAGGAGTGTGGAAGCCTGGGGGGGTCAGGAGAGCCCTTTCCTAGAGGCCAGGAATGGGTCTGCACAGCGTGATACTGCAACTAAGGCTGAGCAAACCTTGAGAGCCAGGTGGCTTGGCATTTTTGATTTGATCTATTTATGCACCCCTGTGTGAGCAATCCATATGTGTATGAACTTTAATTTTGCTACATTTAATAAAAGTGGGCTACCATGCCCTAAACCCCAAGTTTGTTGGCTTTAAACTCTCTGAAAAATGCATCTACCACTGAGCTAAGCACCCCCAATATCACAATATGTATGTATATACTGTATGTTTATATAAAATATATATTTACATATACACACATCCATATATATTTATACGTTTTCACGTATTTAAACTTTTTGATGTCTGTATTCAGAGTGCCGCTTCTAAACTTTATTTTTTTACTGGTTATTATCACCTAGCGCAGATTTATACATTTTTACACATTACTGCCCATACTGATTTCTGATATTCCTATAAGCTCTCAGCACCAGTAATTCCTGACAACATACTTAGCTTGCTGATTACAGGAAGAAGTAATTTCCAGGTATGAAAGTATTCTGCTCTGAATCCATCCAATGAGAATAAAATGACTGGAGGCTGAGAGAACCTAAAAAAAGCAGGCATAATAGATTAATATATAATTTTTTTTCAAATTGCAAATCCAAACTGCGTTTTATGAATAGATTATGGTATCTAGCATGTCAACATTATATGATTCTTTTGTGGAGTAAAAATCCTATTAGTTCTAATCTGCCGCACATAAAACCAAGTGCAGACGTTATTAAAAGGAATCGTTCAGACACTGTTGTGGTGGAGTTTACACTGATAAAAGAAAGCATGGCAATCACAATAACTAATGTCATTGTAACTATCTTGATCATCACAAAAGAAAAATATGTCAGTGAACTCACCCAGCAGGACAAATAGGTGTTTGCATGTCATCACATTTCTCTTCTTCAACCCAGCTTTTGTTTCCTGAATAAAACAGACTATTTTAGTAATAACTGACACTGAAGAAACCACAAATTCCAGAAAAAAAAGCAAAAAAACATTTTATTTCCTACTTATTGATTTATTATGTATTTATTACAGGCTAAGAACTGACAATTTACGCAGGACTTTACTTTACATACCGTATATTCAAATCACTCCCTGCCCTTAATGAGCTTACAATTCGAGGTCCCTATGTCAAATGAAGTGAAAGTCTCCCTAGAGCCGCACATCTATACCATCCCTTAGGTGAGTAAGTGGCAACCTCAGGCTGGACTCCGACCAGGCCAGGGCGTGGACTGGTCAGAGACCAGCCCAAGTTTGCCACTTACACACTCACCTCAGGGATGGTACGGATGTGCGGCTCTAGGGAGACTTTCTTTCACTTCAAGCCACTGTAGGAGTCGGGACAAGCTCCCTTCCAAACCAGCACTCCCAATGGCGGACTTTCAGGACTTGCACACCTTACAGAGAGCCTGAGCGGCACACAAAGCAGGTTTCTGGGTCCCTATGTCCCATGTACACACATAACAAGGCCAATACAGACAGGAGCCAATTAACCTACCAACACATCTTTGAGTTTGGGTGGAAGGTGGATTACCCAAGGGAAACCCATACAAGCACATGCAGAACATGCAAACCCCATGCAGAAAGTTCTGAAACTATTTGCATTTGTTTGAGGTTAACTGCTGACTGAATACCAATAATGTGGACAACTTCTCTATTAGCTGAAATCAAATTAAGCGTTAAAAATAATTGACATACTTTATAAGGGGAAATGACTGTATGGAAAGTGCACAATCCAATAGAGCCCAAATTTTACTTTATTATGCCCAAATGATGAATCGTGTGACATTTGTTGTGCGTTGAAGATAAATTTTGTTTTATAAGACCTTATCAAAGTACACATGTACTCAATGTTCGTCAAGGAACATATCTGTATACCCCCAAGTACCTTATCTTGTAACGAGTATCTGTGTGTATTTCAGTGTTCCTGACTATTTAGCAAAAATTCCCACTGGCGCTGCCATTTTACCAGTGGTGTTGGGCTGGGAGGAAGGAAATGTGTTACCATAAATAAAAAAAAAGGGTGCTGATGTGAGATGGGTAAGAGAAGAATGTGAGAAGGAATGTGTTACCAGTTTTGTAATAGGAAACTGTTCAAAAGAAACAAGAGGCACAGAGGTGGGGTGAGGCATTCCTAAGTTAAAATATTATCTGAAAGCAAAGTAGTGGCATGACTTCCACTGCTGACCTCTGACTCTGGAAAGGATAGTTCCCTCTCACTTTACTGACTGCATGCTTTATATGGGCCAATAGTTTAGAAAGTACTGAAGTCAAATTATCAGCATGAAAGTCAGGTGACTGAAATGGAGGGGACATGGAGATGGAGGAACATTTCTCTCAGCACAGATTTCTATTGAGGCAACATTGAAATTGCATTGATCACTTTTAGAGAAGCTCATAAGGATCAGAAATGTTATATAAAATACATGACAGTAAACAAAACTTGGACTCTACCAATCTATGCCAATAATTAACATATTTTACATTTAGAATAACACAAAAGGAAAATGCTCAACAGCGCATAGCCAAGTTGGTAGAGTTCAAATAATACTTAGGACACCCCTATACAGCAGCTCTGGTACATAAGGGACATCAACTTCAGACAATTTCAGGATTTCTTGATGAGATGACGATAAAGCAAGCAAGCTTGGCCCATTCCTCAAAAAGTAATTGCAACAGCCTTTAATCAGAGTTAAACTGCTGTCTTGATGTATCTAGGCAGATAGGCAGCCATCCATAGAAGAATAGTAATAGGTACCCAGATGTCAGCAATTGCTATTTGAATGGACAAACCGGCCAGTAAAAAGTGATCACAGCTATCTTGTTGTCATGCCATAATGACTACAGAGTTCAAACATCCACATCAGGTGCTTAGTTTGGTACCAGACTGACTCACCTCTACACACAGAATCATAATTAACACAGCAGTCATTTGTGTCTTTACAGTCATCAGAGCAGGAGCACAGACTGCCAGGCAACCTCTTCTCTCCACATCGTAACTTGTCACACGTCCAGATGTGAGCTGCACAACAAATCACACCATTTAAAGAATCAGTGAATATTCATCTTTTCAGTGGGTTACTGCACTTTATTTAGTTTATTTTTACTTTTTCATAGCACAACTGTGGTAGACCTATAATTTGTTATAAAAGAATTAGTAGACAGTAAGAGACAAGGCAGAAACTCTGCCCTAGTGAAAAGTTATAAGTAAAGCAACTAATGGTTTCTGCACATACCCATAGCAGCCTCCAAAACCCTCCAGTCACAATTGAATGCCAGGCTGTTCCAACATATAAAGCTTTGGCACTTCCTTCCTCGGGTCCTGTGCCAACTGACTGCCCCACTACATACTTACCACAAAGGGGTGCTCATTTGGCACCGCCTCCATTCAGAGAATGCTTTGTATTTTTTTCAGTGTACACAAACCTGTCTTTGATTGCCTACAAACCTACACTTTAAAGGGCTAGTTCTATTTTACAGAAAAACTAACACTGGACACCCTCCCTCTTCCCACAGTCCCCTCTGCACCACTGTACTTACCACTGGGTTGCCAAGCTGTCAGCAGCCCCATAGCTGCTCCAGTAGTCTGGGGATTTGCAATACCCGCTCTTCTACATCATCTTCTTCAGCGCTTCCAGGACGGACCAGATAGATTCTGATTGGTAAGCACCGTCACACTTAGCAAGTACAGTGGGGACAGGGAAGGGGGTGTCTTGTGTTAATTCACCTTTATTTTTTTTCTGTAAAGGTGAACATACACTTTGAGGCTGGGTTCACACTATCCGACACAAAAACAGTCAGACTTTTGATCCTACTTTGCCCTGCAACATCGGTCCTACTTCTGTGTTATTTTGGTCCTACTTCCATCCGACCTGAATGAACAAGATAAGATTTTGCGCCGACTTTGAGATACTGACTTGTCTTTTGTCCATTCAAAACAATCCCAGTGTGAGATAAATTCCTTTTACTGTTGCTGTAATCACCAAGTTGGATGGCACAAGTCAGATGGTTAGAACAAGGATCTGACTTTGATCCTACTTTAATGATATGCAATGGGCTGAAGTAGGACCAAAGTTGGACCAAAGTAGTACAGGAACCTTTCTCAAAGTCAGACCGACTTGTGTCGGACCAGTTAAGACGGCTCTCATAGGGAAACATTGATCTTGTGACGTAATGCGACTTGCGCTCACAATGTCGGTCCGTTTGTTGGACAAGTGTGAACCCAGCCTAAAGAGCAATTCCAGGCAAGTGAAACCATTTAGTAAGCTAATGCTAACCAGTAAACACAGCTAACGGTGTTTAGACCAGTTCTCAAATCTAACTTCTGTGTAAGTCACAGAAGAATAAGTGCTCTTGGCACCATCAAGGGTAGCAGGAATGCACTTTTATAAAGTCTTGTGATGTCTCTCTCTGCCCCCTGCATCACCAATTACATTCAAACTTCCAATACAAGTTTTAAGTCTATTTCATGGCTCTCAGAAACTTCCACTTTTCTTTTTTTCTTTTTTTTTTACATCACTCTTTCTTTGTGTGTGAGGCAGCAACAAGGTGCGTTATACCAGCATATGTATTCCAGGATCACTGGCTTACAGATAAAATAGGGTCCAGCACAGGAATGTCTAAATGAAAAAAAAAAAAAACTGCTCGGTGGGTTTTTATCAGCTTCTGTACCTGGTTGTATGCATACATCTTCATAATCTAAACAGCAGTTTCCAAGCCCAACACAGGCACTATCACATCGACAGCTCCCAAATTTTCGCTCAAAACACCTATTTTTGCAGCTGTTTACTGTAACATAAAAAATAGAATATGACATAAGAAAAAAAAAAGTCCAATCTGCAGAGTAATGAAGACATATACTGTATGTATATATACACTCCTCACATTTGTAAATATTTTAGTATATCTTTTCATGTGACAACACAAGAAGAAATGACACTTTGCTACAATGTAAAGTAGTGAGTGTACAGCTTGTATAACAGTGTAAATTTGCTGTCCTCTCAAAATAACTCAACACACAGCCATTAATGTCTAAACCACTGGCAACAAAAGTGAGTACACCCCTAAGTGAAAATGTCCAAATTGGGCCCAAAGTGTCAATATTGTATGTGGCCACCATTATTTTCCAGGTCTGCCTTAACCCTCTTGGGTATGGAGTCCCCTAGGGCTTCACAGGTTGCCACTGGAGTCCTCTTCCACTCCTCCATGAAGACATCACGGTGCTGGTGGATGTTAGAGACCGTGCGCTCCTCCATCTTCTTTGAGGATGCCCCACAGATGCTCAATAGGGTTTAGGTCTGGAGACATGGTTAGCCAGTCCATCACATTTACCCTTAGCTTCTTTAGCAAGGCAGTGGCCATCTTGGCGGTGTGTTTGGGGTCGTTATGTTGGAATACTGCCCTGCGGCCCAGTCTCTGAAGGGAGGGGATCATGCTCTGCTTCAACATTACATGTTGACATTCATAGTCCCCTCAACAAACTGTAGCTCCCCAGTGCAGGCTAGGCAAGACACCCTTGTCTTTGTACTCCTCTCCTGGTTGCCACCACACACGCTTGAGACCATCTGAACTACATAAGTTTATCTTTGTCTCATCAGATCACAGGACATGGTTACAGTAATCCATGTCCTTAGTCTGCTTGTCTTCAGCAAACTGTTTGCGGGCTTTGTGCATCATCTTTAGAAGTGGCTTCTTTCTGGGACAACAGCCATGCAGACCAATTTGATGCAGTGTGCAGCGTATGGTCTGAGCACTGACAAGCTGATCCCCCTCCCCCCACCCCTTCAACCTCTGTAGCAATGCTGGCAGCACTCATATCTATTTCCCAAAGACAACCTCTGGATATGACGCTGAGCACGTGCACTCAACTTCTTTGGTCGACCATGGCGAGGCCTGTTCTGAGTGGAACCTGTCCTCTTAAACTGCTGTATGAACTTGGCCACCATGCTGCAGCTCAGCTTCATGGCCTTGGAAATCTGTTTATAGCCTAGGCTATCTTTATGTAGAGCAACAATTCTTTTTTTCAGATCCTCAGAGAGTTCTTTCCCATGAGGTGCCATGTTGAACTTCCAGTGACCAGTATGAGAAAGTGAGCGCGATAACACCAAATTTAACACACCTGCTCCCCATTCACACCTGAGACCTTGTAACACTAACGAGTCACATGGCACTGGGGATGGAAAATGGCTAATTGGGCCCAATTTGGACATTTTCACTTAGGAGTGTATTCATGTTTGTTTCCTGCAGTTTAGCCATTAATGGCTGTGTGTTGAGTTATTTTGAGGGGACAGCAAATTTGCACTGTTATACAAGCTTTACACTCACTACTTTACATTGTAACAAAGTGCAATTTCTTCAGTGTTGTCACATGAAAAGATATAATAAAATATTTACAAAGATGTGAGGGTTGTACTCACTTTTATGAGATACTGTATATACTGTATATGTTACAAACAATATTTAATAAGTAAAACTATTCAGTCATTGCTTAAACATATTTTCACCTAAGGCCTGTTTCATTGTTCTCTTTTCTTTCTTCTACCATTATGTGTGAGAAGATGATTTAAGGTTAAATTAAATAAATTAACAACGATGCAGATAAGCCTAACCACAGACCTTACAATTGGATTGTACAATCATATTTAAAAGACCCCTTTCACATGAGCAGGGGATTCACGCTGAGCAGGAGGATGACAGGTCCGTGTCCGCTCTGTTATGCAGAGCGCACATGAACACAGTCTCGCTCTCTTCTATGGGGCAATCAGATGGAAATGGACCATTTCCATCTGATGCCATCTGACCTGATCCGCCAGATCGGATGACGGTAAACATTTTATTTCATTTTGGATAGCGCAGTGAATGGTGAACTCCTGTTAGGATTTTTTTTTTTTTTAAGGTGCTGCCCAATTGGCTTTTAACCACTTCAGCCCCGGAAGGATTTCACACTTTAGGACCAGAGCACTTTTTGCGATTTGGCACTGCGTCGCTTTAACTGACAATTGCGCGGTCGTGCGGCGTTGTACCCAAACAAAATTTGCGTCCTTTTTTTCCCACAAATAGAGTTTTCTTTTGGTGGTATTTGATCACCGCTGCGTCATTTCTGATCACCGCTATAAACAATTTTGCAAAAAAAAAAAAAAAAAATTTCTTACTTTTTGCTAAAATACAAATCCAAAAAAATATATATATATAAAAAAACTTTAACGGTTTTGGCCGATTTTATATTCTTCTTCATATTTGTGATAAAAAAAAACGCAATTGGCGTTTATTGATTGGTTTGCGCAAAAGTTGCCCCATTTACGGATGATGAGAATTAATTTTTGGGGTTTTTATTTATTTATTTTTTTTATATACAAGTAATGGCGGCGATCTGCGATTTTTAGCGGTACTGCGATATTGCGGCAGACATGTTTTGACACTTTTTTGGGACCATTGGCATTTATACATCGATCAGTGCTATAAAAATGCACTGATTACTGTGTAAATGCCATTGGCAGTGAAGGGGTTAACTTGGGGGGGCGCTCTAAGGGTTAACTGTGTTCCCGGGGCGTGTTCTAACTGTGTGTGGGCTGCCCTAGCAGGGGAAGGGGAGTGATCACAGCTTCCATATAGAGCAAGGCTGTGATCACAGCCCTTCCCCATCTCACAGAACGGAGATCCGTGTTTACATGCACGGACCTCCGTTCTTTCACTCTGGGGGGGCATGGCGGGTAGCCAGCGGAGATCGAGTCCACCGCACCCGCTCCCTGGCCCCCCCGGACACAGTGAGTGTGCGAGCGCGCCTCCGGCGGCGCGCGAGTGCTCACAGTGCACGATCTCGCAACCGCCGTCATATGACGGCAGTTTGCGATATCGAACCACCTTGTCGCCGTCAACCTGTGGTTGGCGGTCAGCAAGTGGTTAAATACCGTTTTCCATATTTCTTATCTTGATAGAGGGTAGAAGACTCCTCCTGTTTATGCACATAGCAGCGTATGGATAAAGTACAAAAAAAATATTGCCTATGTGCAGACTTCTGAAACACAACAGTCATGATAGTAAGCCCTCATGCACACAGGACGTTTTTTGATGGCTTTGCAGCTGCTGTTTTTAGCTGCAGACATTTTTTTCTACAGTCAATAAACTCCCCATCATGTTATCCTATGTGTTCATGCACACATAGGCTGTTATCAACTGCTTTTGGCAGGGACGCTTTTGAGCTGTAGAAAAGACCCAAGACCAGTGGATTCTGAGAGACGTTTTTTCAGCTGTAAAAACGCTCAACAAATGTGTCTAAACGCTGGTCCCCAATGTTTTTTGATGTTTTAGGGAAAAAAAACCAAAAAGCTGGCCCTTTAAAAATGCAAGCATGCATGCAAAACCGTCGGTAATATAACTAATAAAAGCTGAAAAAAAAAATCACTGATTAGCTACTGAAGTTTTTAGGATGTTTTTTTAACGTCCTGTGTGCATGAAGCCTTATAGTCACAATAGTTACGTTGTGGAAACCCCTGGAAGAGCGCTTTAAAACTTGCTTCCTCAGATAAAGGATATCCTGTTTCAGATTACAGCTAACTGTAGATGGAAAGAAAATTACAAAAGCTCCAGTACTTTGATAATGTTCATTATTGATAGTTTCTTGGAGAATTATTCATAATACACTATTGATAAGCCCCTGTTATCACTTTGCCTGGAGATGACTTTTTTTCTCATGTGATAAAATATGTACCACTGTTATCTCAAACTGCTTCTGGAAGACATTATGTTCCCATTAACGATCAAAGATTATTTCAGTACCTTCCCTGGAACAGCTAGGCTTCAGTCCAAATATGCATCCCAGGATGGCTGTTAAAATCACCACACAGATTACCTAAAAAGAAACAATGGAAAATCCACAATCACAAAACAAATATTTGCATTTCTGTTGTGTTTCTTGTATTAGTAACATACAGGATTTTGAAATCTGACCTGCACACCTCAACCCTGGCTTGATTCAGTAAAAAGGTATTATAGCAACCAAGCTAAACTCAATCTGATGCACACCAGTTGAGATGAAGTTTCAGTGGTTACTCAAATTAAGAATTAGCCTGCATTGATAGAACTATATAGGGTGCAATAGTAGGAATGCCCCGATACCAGTTTTTTAAGACCAAGTACCTGTACCGATACTTTTTCTCAAGTACTTGCCGATATTAATCACGATACCTATTTTAAGTGCCATATGTACAGTCCAGTTTTTGACAGCAGCTTTTCAGCCCATAAAGCTTTTTAAAAATGCGCTGCTGCTGGCCCGCACATATGTGAACAGGCGTCAAGTGTACAGGTTCACATTTCATGCAAATTGGATAGGGTTCAAACTGCATCCAATTTGCATATATGTGAAGGTATCAGCTTTAATATCGGAGCATTGGCACGATTACAATTACTAGTGCAAATGCTTAGTATCGGCACCAATACTGGTTTTTGGTATTGGTGCAATGCTATGCAATAGTTAACCTTCTGCCAAAAATGTTAGTTGCTTGGCTCTCATGTTTGTCCAAAGGCTTCAATACTTCCTGAGTTGCTGACTCAGAACAAGCATGCAGCAACTAAAGTGATGACTTTTATTCTGCTTACTGCTAGTTTTATTTACACCTAAAACGGGACTCTCTTTAAGCGCATCCAAAATCTGACCAAATATAAATCTTCTGGTAGGTGGTCACTAGATAGTGCTTAAGTACGGTTAATAAGCTCAGCTGGAGGGACTGATATATGTTTCTATATAAAAAGTTCATGGAATAAGGCATGTATCCCCAGGGTCCATTAAAAAAGGTTTATTGGCTGCATGGCTGGGGATATAGAGATAGTCCGCTGTGCCCAAAGTGCCGGAGAGAAAATGGAGTCTTTATACATATGCTGTGGCGGTGCCCCAAGCTCTTTCGGTATTGGGAGGAGGTCATCTCCACAATTTCACAAGTTTATCAATACCCACTCAGTAAAAATCCAATTGTGTGTCTTCTGGGTGCTCTTGAAGAGGAGCTTTTGACCCCCTCATGTTAATCTGGCAATGCTACGATTACTTTATGTGGCACGTAAGCTTATTGCTAAATGTTGGATATCACCCAGAGTGCCCACAAAGGGACAGTGGGTAGCACAAGTTAATCTAATGTTGATCAGAGAAAGGCTAACATATGTACACAGAGGGGCACCCAAAAAGTTCCTCTCCATGTGGCAACCGTGGTTGGAAGTTCCGGGCTTGGCACCACCACAGCTGGTCCTGAATAGACTTCTGGAGTGTAAAGGGTTGTGGGTTACATACCTAGAAGTAGGATGTATATTAATATAATGTACTCCGTAAGGACTAGAGGCCAGGAGTGCAACAGAAAACAGGAAAATAAAAAAGGATTTGTTTACGGGTATTGTTTTCTTGTTAATGATGTGGATAATAAACCGATGATGACTACTTAGTGATCTAGTTTTGGGGTATGAATGGTCTAGCCCTTTTGAGTAAGGACCTAATACTGTTTTAGATACCGCCTCTACTTTATGGCAGATTTACAGATGGTTAATGTTGTGGGAAAATTAACACAAAAAAGAAGGGTTGTAAGGACTGATATATATGGTATCACCATTATTATTAACAACTGTACTGTGAAAAATTCTGTGCCTTCACCTGTAATACTGTCATTTTCTGTATTTATTGTAGTTTTTACACCGTAAAGATGACAATAATAGCATACCAGCCTTAGACACTGCGATAAACGTTGGATAAACAGGTGACTCCAAAGAAGAGGCCAGAATCTTGTTCAAGTTTGACCCATTGTTTGTGGGAGTAGGAGGAGCACCAATCAAGTATTCTAGTCAATAGGTTGCATCATGTTACTGGATGGGGTCTGGAAAGCAATGTGTTTTACACCAACATGTTTGAAGAGATTGAGAACCTGGAGTTTGATTCTTGCCTTTTTCTAAGCCCATAAAGAATGTAGGAAAGTCGAATGTGGATCACTGAAAAAAAGTGTTGGGACAGGGAAATAGGTGATGTTTGGAAAAGATAAGTCAGTCTTGGGAGCATGTTTATTTTGAGGATACTTTTATGGTCGAACCAAGTAAATATTCAATTTAGCAAGATCAAGTTTGATGGTATGTAGCACAGGTTTAAAGTTGATTTCAAAGAGTTTAAAGATCTGCAGAGATGTTCGTCCCCAGATAACATATGTGCAAGAAAAAACATTTAATGGGAAAGTTAGCCCCAAGACTTTGTATGGTAGAACTTGGCAGGGGAATCCCCAGGGGTTTGGATTTGTTGTAGTTAAGTTTGTAATAGGAAAGCTGTCGAAGTTGGGCCATAAGCAAGGCGAGGGTGGGGGGGGGGGGTAGTTTCAGGGAAGGGTATGAAAAAGAGTAGCAAGATGGAGAAGAAGCATTTTTTTTTTTTTAGGAGGCTGTATGATGAACCAAGTTCAGTCCTGAGAATATTGTCCCTCGCTTCTCTTTGTTGGATGAACCCTGCTTGACCAGGGTGTATGAGCACTGGCAGATGGGATATTGCCAGTATTTTGGTGAATATTTTCCAATTAACTTGAGTAAGATGATAGTTTTGATCCTTTCCATCTTTAGGAATTATGGAGATGTGGGTCATTAGGGTGTCTTAGGGAAATAAGGCATTGTCGAGGAGAGAGTTACAGGCCTTAGAAAGCTTTAGGACAAAAATCTGTTGGAAGGATTATAGCAGGCCAGAGCAAAGCTGTCAGGTCCAGGGGCCTTGTCTGTTTTCATAGATGCAACTTTGTCCGTTGTGATGAGTCAGTAACTCTAGGTAGCGAAAAGTTTTTAAGGTTAGCTAGTACATTCAAATGAGAGTCAGCGTATTTCTAGGACCATGGGAAATGCAGGTTGTAAAATGCAGGATAGTAAGTAGAGAAGTTGTCAGCTATAGCCTGAGGGCCAATATAGATGTAGCTATTGGTGTCTTTAAAATGAGGGATTTAGGTTTGAAGGTCGAGTTCCTTGAGGGCCCTCATTGATATGCCACATTGTTTGAAGTAGGATTGTTGGCAATGGCATCACATGAGCTGGGCTTTAAAGTAGTTGTAAAGGTAGAAGGTTTTTATTACCTTAATGCATTCTGTGCATTAAGATAGAAAACCTATTGTGTGTAGCAGCCCCTCAGCACCCCCCAA
Organism: Glandirana rugosa; assembly: GCA_018402905.1. Classification (NCBI taxonomy): domain Eukaryota; kingdom Metazoa; phylum Chordata; class Amphibia; order Anura; family Ranidae; genus Glandirana; species Glandirana rugosa. The sequence goes on from BLSH010241352.1 coordinate 759,132, forward strand.
TTACCTACCTGAGCCCCTTCTCTCTCCAGCGATGTCCACAAATGTCTAAGCCATCCGGGACACTCCTCCTGATTGGCTGAGACACACAAAGTCAGTCAGTCAGTCAGTCAGTCAGTCAGTCAGTCAGTCAATCAGGGGAGAGAGGGGATGGGGCTGGGTCGGGACTCCATGTCTGAATGGATACACGGAGCTCTGACTCGGCTTGGGCGCCCCCCATAGAAAGCTGCTGGCTGAGGGGGCACTCAATAGGAGGAAGGGGCCAGGAGCAGCAAAAAGAGAAGAGGAGGATCCAGGCTGTTCTGTGCACAGAGTAAATAAGTATAACATGTTTGTAAAGTCTCGTTTAAAAAAAAAAAAAAAAAAAACAACAACAATCACTTTAATCATGCCACGTCCCTAGACTAGGCAAGAGCTCCACTCTTTGTGTACCACAATTCATATAGAGCTAAATTTGTCTGCATGAAGATGTGCAGTACATCCCGGGGGCGAGCAGGAAGGATGGTTTTAAATACACAAGGGGGCATGGAGAATTAAAGTAGAAACCCTTGAAAAGGAAATCTGAGAATAGAAGAAAGAAGCTTGAATTTGAGAGATGAAACAAAAAAAGATACAGAGAGAAAATTAATTCTACTTTTATTTAAACATATTGCATTTATTTTATAAAAAAAAAAATGTGAGTTTAGTGTCACTTTAATTAAAAGGCGTTTATTCTTTTTGGTTAGGGTCACACCATAGATAGTAACTATAATAGGGTAGATAAATATGTTAATGCTTCCTACCAAAGTCAAACAACAAGTATGATTTCCTTGGTTTTGTTGCATCATTTTAAATCTGATTTTCCTGTTTGAGGAAATCCTGTCTGCCCTCCGCAATTCAAATGCTAACCACAAACCTCAAAAAAGTCATGATTTTACTCCAGAAAAGTTTATAAAATGAGTATAGTTTTATTTATTCCACATTATTCATGGGCATGTATGAAACCAAATATTATGTAACATCCTGAGTCAAGTGTATTGTAAAAAAGAAACACCTAATGCACTCTATTTTATGTGTTCTGTTAACTGTTTACAACCCCGATTCCAAAAAAGTTGGGGCACTGTGTAAAATCTATATAAAAACAGAAAGTGAAAATTTGCAAATCTCAGAAACCCATATTTTATTCACCATATAAAATAGGTAACATATCAAATGTTTACACTGAAAATAAAATAAAAACAAGGTAATTTTGAAATCAATGGCAACATGTCTCAAAAAAGTTGGGACAGGACCAGGTTTACCATGTTGTAGAATTCACTCTTCTATTAAACAAAACTTCTGGGAACTAAGGAGTCCAGTTGCTGGAGTCTTGTGAAAGGAAAGCTATCCCATTCTTCCCCAATATAGGATTCTAACTGCTCAACAGTCCAGAGTCTTCTTTATCATATTTTTCATATCAAGATGCACTGAATATTTTGAGTTGACGAAAGGTCTGGACTGCAGGCAGGCTAGTTAAACACCCAGGCTCTTCTACAATGAAGCCATACTGTTGTCATAGATGCAATATACGGTTTAGCATTGCCCTGCTGAAATATGCAAGCCTTCCCTGAAAAAAAGACTTTGGATGGGAGCATATGCTGCTGTAAAACCTGGGTATATCTTTCTGCATTGATGGTGCTTTTCCAGATGTGCATGTTGCCCATTCCATACACACTACTGTACCCCCATACCATCAGAGATGCAGGTTATTGAACTGAGCGCTGACAACATGTGGAAAAGTCCCTTTCCTCTTTAACCAGGAGAACGCGGCGACCATGGTTGCCAAATAGAATGTCACATTTTGATTCGTCTGACCACATAACAGTTTTCCACTTTGCAACATACCATTTTAAATGAGCTGTTCTCCAGAAAAGACGGCAGTGTTTCTGGATCATGCTCAGATATGGCTTCTTCTTTGCGTAATAAAGCTTCAACTTGCATTTTTGGATGACACGGCAAACTGTGTTTACAGTGATTTTCGAAAAGCATTTCTGAGCCCATGAAGTCATGCCCATCAAAGAATCATGCCTGTTTTTATTGCACAAACTCCAGTCAGACAATGTAATGCTTCTCCATGTTGGCCTGCCAAATACACACCTCCACACCCCTTTCACTCAGGTGCAAGCTCAGCTTGTTCCGTTGAAGCAATGTACACTAATTAATCTAGACAGCTGCACTGCAAGTTTTGTCCTCTTTATTAAATGTAAAAGCAAATTCTTACAGCTACAAAGACACTCTGAGGACTGAGAAAGTCAACGCGTTTCATGCTATATCAGTGCTTAATTAGGACTCCACACTCAAGACAGATCCTCCTCTAAAATAGCCAAACATCGACATTCTTAAACGAAAATGTAAATTATTTCTCCTGTTTTGAACGTCACGTCGACAGATCTAATTAATCACATGTAACGAAGTTGCCTTGTTCGACTCGAACGTGGACTCACTTTCCCCACACCTCCACACATAAACCGTCCGGTTGTACCTCTTCGTAATGTAACAGACTGACCTCAAACACGTTATTTTTGTCCGTACTAAGAAACTACCCGTACTGAAGTACCCGAGTCTTTACGAAAAGCTTTTAGTGACATTTGTGTCAAACGGCACAGTAGG
>BLSH010241352.1:769456-786642 GCA_018402905.1 Glandirana rugosa
AAACAAATCCTAGGTACAGACCTTCTCGAAACCGTCGTATATGTCCGGTTGCCTGGATTCCATGCTGGTCCTGACAGCACGGCCCTCCATCTTGGATCAGAAAGACAGTGTTTCCCACTGCTGGTCGGCTGGAACTTTTACCTGCAGCTGTCTTTACTCCCTGGAGGCATCCCAATGGACGTTATGGAAATGCCTGTTTTTCACTTCCATCTTGTAAGTGTTTTTAACCTTTCCTTGTCATTAAAGTGTTTTAATACTGCACTTAGAAACACCTTTTCTGCTTTGTGATTCACCCTTTCCAACTTGAAATTCTAGCCACTTTGGTTATGATCTTGCATGGGTTAATATTTCATGGGTGTAGTTTGCTTATTACATGAGATTTACCATACATGGTTTAGAACATGTGAAATTCCTGTTAAGAAGGTCACCTTAGGTTTAAACTGCCAATTTCTAGTTAAAAGGCTATGCTGCCAAAGCTCTTCCAGACATGGATCCTAAACAAAGACACTTCAAAAAAAACATCTAAATAAATAATGATATTTTTTCTGCTAAGGGCATCCCATAATCATTGTGGTTTTGGGGATTTCTTTACAAGCTTTTTTACAATTTTCCAAAATGCCTCATGCATGCAATATGTTTTTTTCCTCCCCTGGACACCTTTGCAGCTCTAAAAACACACCTAAAGCATACTATAAATGTGCATTTATGCACATTTACACTTCTACACATTTGACATCAATGCATTCTATTGGACAGAATATTCATTTAATTTGGCCGTTAGAGTGCATTAACGTGTGTCTAGTGTTAATGTGCATTTGGCATTTTTTTCCACCCAAATGCTCCACTTCTAAAAGTATAAGTGATGTAAATGCCTGTAAACACCTATGTATACATGAACACATAGGCTATCACAGAGGGACCTTTAGAGATGCTGGCTGCTGGTGGATCTATTGTGGCTGGGGGGGATCCAAAGTTGTGGAGGGTCTATTGTTGCTGGGGGGGGGTGGTCTTGTGTGGTTAGGGGGTCAATTGTTGCTGACTTCTGGAGTGTCTGTTAATGCTGGCTGCTGGGAGACCTACTGTATTGTTGCTGGGGGGGTCTATTGTTTCTAAGGGGGAATTTGTTGTGAGTGGGTTCTATTGTTAATGGGGGTCTATTATTGCTGGGAGGATCTATTGTTATTGAGGTGGTATTTTGTATTTGGAGGGGATCTAATTCACTGTTTTTTCTTGTTACTATTAACAAAGTCCATACAAATTACTCAGCACCACAAAGTGATACTTGGTTCTGTATTCTCTGAACGGGGTGGAACTGGGAAGTGTGTAGGGGGCGGGACCGGACAGTACTCAAAAGGTGGGTAGGAGCAAGAGACAATAGGTGACTCAGAAGGTAGGAGTACCTGCACCTATTCTTTGAGAAAAAAAAAAGCCCTGCTCAGAAGTGATCTGCTGCAATCATTTCACAGGTACTGTGGCACTGTCACAGAGTTGTGGCAAAATTATTTATATGATGTGCTAATCTAGCTTGCTTCAAACCTATGGTAGGGTGACCATACGTCCCCAGATTGAGGACACTGCCCCCGGACCAAGTCTGTCCCCGGTTTTGTCCCCGGATTGGATTTTTACAGTGGCCCGAGCAATTTCAAAGACAGTCAGTGCAGAATTAAAAAATTCTGAATTACACACCCACACTCCTACTTGCTTAGGGGGGTGTATTTCTTCCATTATCTGTGCCCCTTTCTGATGATTATGTGGTGGTCGAAGCGGAGGGACTATTTCTAAAGTTAAGGGTGCATGCCCATTCTGCTCCCGCTCACATGTTTTTCTGCCTTGGCTCAAGTTCTGGCCAGCCTCCTGTGATCTTCCTCCTCTCAACTTCGCTTCACACCCAGTAGTAGCCGGGGCCTGGGGAGTGAGACTTGAGAGGCACCTAGCAGCCATGTTATGTGACATACTGGGACAGAGCCAGCCAGAGCCATGATAGAATGCCTGCTGCCTGTGTCTTATCATAATGCTGATCATCTTAACCAGTTGCGGATCACCCCATAGCAGATTTATTGATACAGGGCGGTCACGCTGCGCAGGGTCATGTGTATATATACGTGATCTTGCATTTCTGGGTATTGGAGCCAATCAGCGGGTCCAAGCAGACTATGTCCACCGGTATGCACCGATCATTCTGTACACAGGCAGAACGGCAGTCTACCCATGTAAACAAGGCAGATCGCCATTCTGGTCAGTATGGAAGACATTGATCCTGTGCTCCTGTAAGGCAGGGACAGGTATCTATGCCTTTCCTTAGTAAAAGCACCTCCTTCACAGTGAAACAACTCTTGCTAGACACACATTTAAACCCTTTGATTGTCCTAGATGTTAACCCCTTCCCAGCCAGTGTCATTAGTACAGTGACAGTGCATATTTTTAGCGCCGATCACGGTATTATTGTCACTGGTCCCCACAAAGTGTCACTTAGTGTCCAATTTGTCTGCCACAATATCGCAGTATAAGACACCGATTGCCGCCATTACTAGTAAAAAAAAAAAAAAAACATATGTCCCCAGATTTAATTATAAAAATTTGGTCACCATAATTTATGGTCTAAATGCAAAATCATTTATTCATTTCCTACTTAGCCTACTCATATTAACTTGAACGATATTGAAGTTTGTAAATGTTTACTTCCTTGAATTCTGTGACACCTTTTCACTATTCCCTGTGAGTGGGCACTGCAGAGGTGCTGAGAGGAGGAGCTTCAGGAGGTGGAGTCAGTACTGTAATCACAGCATGCAAGCAGCAAGGTACCATGGGATATGTAGTCCTTAGAAATTAAAAGTAAACAGCAGAGGAGAAGTTATAGAGTAGAGCATGCAGGAAGTTGTGGAAAGAGATGGCCAACAGACAGGCAGAACACACCAACATAAAAGGAGAATTCTCAAGCGACCTCTTATTGGATTGTCACATAAAACTGATATTTGTATTATTACAATGCTGATGTTATAAAATGAAAGTGTATACTGTGACCATAGACATTCCTCAAGATAAAATATGAAAGTACATTTAGAATAAATACAAACAAGGAACAATGCTTCAAATTCTGGCTTCTGTTAAGAAAACTATAACATAGGTCATAATACTCCAACATTTTCCACAGCATCATCTCTCCACAGGTGGTTTGAAATGTGAACAAAAAAAAAAGGCACCTGCATCTTTCAAAATAACTTTATCTATGTGAAATGTACCACATCAGTACTTTCTGGTATTAAAAAGGTAAAAAAAAAAAAAAACCACACTTCTGGCAACAAAAGACTTCCCGTCTTAAGCCTAGTACACACGGGCCAAATGTCGAGCGGCGATGGCCGGTTCAATAAAAACTGGCCGACATTAGGCCTGTGTGTAGTGCAGCCAGTTCATCGAAGGGGCATGACCCAAAAAGGTCTGCTAAATTACCTTCCCATTGGTTGACAGCACTAACCATGGTGTTCTGGTGGTATTTTGCTTGCATGTGATTGGGTATTGTTGAAATTTTCCTTGCAAAGGGAAGAGCCTATTTGCCTTAAGTAAATAACCAAATTGAAAATATACATCAAATTATTATGAAAGATTGGGGTAAATGCCAAGCTTGCTTTAACCAGAAAAGTAGAAATTTGCACACAACTTCAGCTGCCTCTGCACATCTTTTTGACATATTTTTCAAGGTAACCACTGCTTGTACATGTTTTTAAATCTTACGCTGTGTTTGAATTTCCCAAGTCTGTTTCAGGTTTACTTTAGGTTAGAAGAAAAAAAAAAAATAGATGGCATGAAACAGTATTTATTTAAAAAATAAAAAAATAACCAGACATTCAGTGTGTTATGATTGATTTGTATGATGTCATCTAGTACTAGTTCCATGGAGCAAATAACATGTTTTATTTATTAAAGAGCAGGACAGGGAGGAGAAAATCCCATACAGGTTTTATTTATTAAAGAGCAGGACAGGGAGGAGAAAATCCCATACCGGTTTTCCAGATCATGTAGGAGTCCAGTATTACTTTCCTGGCACAGGGTGCTTAACTTTCTCTTCTGAACACTACTTCTTTCTGAACCAACACTTCCTGCGCCTCATCAAATACTTGAGCCAATGGTTTACATAAATCAAAACAGCACCCACAATATACAGTACTTCACCTTAGCTTATAATTGTATGTATAATATTTCCAGACAGCAAAGGAAAGCATGGTAGTCTTCTATAGCTCCTTTACCTGCCATACTAATCATTAACATCCTAGCAACCATTCAGGTGCTGTACCATAAGAAGGATGAGACAAAGACTCCTGGCAACGGTTATAAAGCTCAATTCACTAAGCAATAATAAAAGCTGTTTGCCATTATGTTCTTTTCTTTCGGCAATGAAAGCCATTTAAAGCTGCAAATAAAAATCCTTATAAAATATGATTGGTTTGTTAAAGCTTAGTGAACTGAGCCTATAGCTCGAAGGATCATCATGTACTGCCAGAACTAGGAACTATAATACTGCCATTGAAGGGAATTGACTAAAACAAATGTTTAGTTGAAGGGATTCTTTATATCTTTTGGCAAGACAGTTGGTTATTGTTAGTCTGTTTTTCTTGTTCTGTTTTTAAAGCAATAGTAAAATTTGCTTGATCACTTTAACCTACAGGTAAGCTTATAATAAAGCTTACCTGCAAGTATTAGATAGGAGATATTCACATGTTTTGCAGCCAATGACCTCACCAGTGCATGCGTAGCATGCTGTGAATCGAGGGCACAGTAAATGTGCTGTCAATCCAGAGCTCTGTGCCACGGCCGTGACTCCGGGAGTGACACCATCTCGGCTTGGCCATTCAAATGTCTGGAGCTTTCAAACTCAGATGGAAGCCCTGTCAGCAGTGACAGCGCACCACTGGAAGGCTTAGTTTTAGGGCAAGTCTTTCATAATGTGCGAGTATGTGATGAATACTAGCACATTATGGCATTAAGTTGCAGGGGGACGGGATCTATTTTTTTCATTATTTGAATTTACTACTGCTTTACAACACAAAAATACTGAGTTAATTTGTACTATGTTGGCATGGACAATGGCTTTTGTTCCATAAGTACCATAAGATACGGTTTTAAACCAGTCTCCTACCAACTAGGAAGCTAGATGTGTAATGAGTTCAGGTTAAAGCTCAGGTTTAGGTAGGATGTTTATAGTGTAGTTACATTAGCCCAGCTTGAACCAATGTAAGTATGCATATCTCATACCTGACCAACCCCTGTGTAAGCTGCAAATCACTGTAATAGTCAACAGCGGTCTTCCAAGTTTACTGCCGTCATTCAAAAAAAAGCCTTGTATTATTTTAAATACAAGGCATTCATTGACTGGACAAGACAAAGAGGCAGTGCGTTGATGGCACAATCTCCACTTCGTTCATTCTGAGAATGCCTTGTAAGCATTGATTCTTTGTATGAAAGCAGTGTTATGTAGACCTGTTAAGCCCTGTACACACGGGACGACGATCGCATACAACAGGTCGTACTAATGACCGTTGTATGCGATATCGATTGTTCGTATGCGCGATTTGAACAGTCGAACATAGACGGTCGTACAAGGGAGTTTTATGAGCAGACAAGAAAACTTGATCGTACCAACAAGCGCTCATACGACCGTTGTATCGTGTGTACAGAGAGGTTGGTACAACAAAGTTGTATTGTGCAAAACACGCAAGCCCAAAGTCAGGAATGGCTGGATGCTCGTACAATCGTGTAGTGCAGTCAGTATTCTACATACAACAGCCAACATACAATTTGACACGATCGTACGTGCGATCGGCGAACCGTGTGTACGGGTCTTAAGACTGCTGCTATCACTGTAGCGGTGTCAACTACTACAGTGATTTGCAGTTTACACAGGGATCAGTCTGGTATGAGATATGCATAGTTACATTAGCCCAAGGTGGACCAATGTAACTATGCTATAAAAATCATACCAACACTTCAGCTTTAAAGAACCATAATGGATTTTTGGTATCATCCATATAACTGGCTTTACAAAACAAGCAGATGCCCCAAGATCTGCCATAGTAAGTTGGGCATAGGCTGCCAATCCATTTTTTTGCACCTTTAGTTTCTAATCAGGATTTTCACACACTTTTCCTTTATGATGAGGTTGCTAATGACTCTTTTTTTATGTGAGGAACAGCAGACAGAGGTTCCAGACCCACAAAAGGAAAAACGCTGAAGAAAAAAGGGTAATGGCGTTAACTGCTCTTGGATCCATAAACCTCTGGAGACACTATGGAAATGATACAATAATGAAACAATTTGGACCTCATACATAATAGAAATGTTGACCAAAAGTGATCGGCAAGATTAAGAGGCAAAAGAGTTGGAGAATATTGAACATTTTCTCTTATGTCTGATTAAATGTAACCTCTGTCAGGTGTTTTCACAGTTTGTGTCCACAATGGGTAGACCTCCCTTCACTGTGAGTTAAAAGACTCCGTGTTCTGGGGATGCTTAAAGTTTTACCATAAGCACCGGGTGACTTTCTTGTGAAAGCAATGAACCAACCAGACTGTCAGGAAATGAGAATTCTTGAGAAACTGCGTGCACAAGCGGTGAACAATTCTAATGTGTTGACACAGTTGAAAGCAAGTAACATTTGAATGTGTGCTGGAGAACTCGTTTTTTTATGTGCTTGAAGTTCGAGAAATGTCACATGGCTAGAGGAAAATTTAAAGTCAGCAGCTATCACCACTGTAGCTGCTGCCTTTAAGAAGCATATACTTACCAGCTCAAGCTCTGTGTGCCACACAGCCAATTCTTCTCAGACTTTGATATATCAAAAAATAGAAAACAAAAAGGTCTAACATGTACTCAGACCAATGCCAACAACTGCACCACCTAAGCCTGAACACAAGACTACATAAACAATTTAAAGCGGTTGTATGCCCAAAAAAAAAACAAAAAACTTTAAGGCAAAGGCATAATGAGCTAGTATGCAACGCATACTAGCTAATTATGAAATACTTACCTTAGAAGGAAGCTCCAACAGGGTCAACGCTGAGGGAGCTGACATGTTCCCTCTGCGTTTCTTTTGGGTTCGTGGCTCCAGCATTGTGAGTGGACAGAGCCGCGATGACGAGCGCTCCGTTCTGGTAAGTTCCAGCACGATACGCCGGACCTTCGCCAGACCTTCATTGCGTATGCCCCACTGACGTCAGTGGCTGCATGCAAGGTGAATATCTCCTAAACTGTACAGGTTTGGGAGATATTCATTTTACCTACAGGTAAGCCTTATTATAGGCTTACCTGTATGTAAAAATTATCAAGCGGGCAATAAACTGCTTTAAAAGAAAACTGGTGTGCTTATCCCTTTAAAAACCTCAATATAAATCACTTTAGATATAAAAAGTGCATGTCATTAACATAAATTTACTTTACAATAAAATTCTTTTTACTGGATTATACTGCACTATGAGATTTCTCCTGTCTCGTATTTAAATCAGGTTCCCTGGATGGTGATGTGGGAATGGAGTATTAGGCTCGGCATCAGGGGATGAGTGACAACAAGCGGTCTGAAGCAGCTTGAGGAGCCATTGTGGGATGTCTTCTCCTGTTTACTGTGAAGTACTGATTTGAAGTTGGGAGTTATTCCATATGGACTGTCATGTGCTCCATTAATATACACTTTATTCAGCGCTGCACTATTAGTGTTTTATATTTATTTTTGTTCTGTGTCTGGACATTGTGCTCAGCTGCTGTTGCCATTATCAACATCTCTACCTCTTTGAACTTGTGCGTGGATTTATTCATATGTAATATATATATTCATATTCCACACCACTAACTTATATTTGGGTGCTGGTTGTGACTTCCTAATCACTCACAGCCGGGCTCCCAACTGCTCATGTGCAAGATCCGCTAGGAAAATGGTCCTGTCACCTCCAGGGATGTGTGATGTAAGGGGCAGGGCGGGGGAGAGGGATGGTGGTGGACCAGGATGACACGTGTCATCAAAAAAAAAAAAAATTTGATTGTGTAAGGGGCTAGAGGATAAAAAGAGAATGGTGGTGACTGTCATTTTTTTTAAGAAGGTCCACTTTATTAGCACCTGTAGGTATTGCTACAAACAACTGTATATTTCCTCTCAAACACAAAGAAATTATCCAACTGCAGGTCAAAATGCACTCACTCTTCGGTAAAGCGGCTGTGCACACAGGAAAAGCCAGGGCAAGATGCATATTAAAATGTATGCACCTCATAAATGTGCCTCTGTGCCCGTAACCTCTCTATAGTCAGCATGTGGCCGATATACTTCGTATACCCACCCTAATATAACAAACTGTGTCCAAAAAACAAATCTGCTATAATATAACAAGCGGCATTTGGTTCTCAATACCCGTAGCCATTTCTTTATACTATTGTATCTCAACCACTATCTGTTCAATTGGGCACTGTTTGGCACAACCCAAGGCATGTCACCCCTCTTATACACTTTTCATTTTTTCACTAGTGTCATATACCTTACATTTTTATACACATGTATACATTTCTTTTATTCAGTGCAATCCACACGTTCAGTGTGGTTGGGCCAGCACAGCCACTTTGGGCCCCTCGTGGTTGCACAACACTTCATGCTCCCCCTCCCGGGGTTCATACTCCCAGCGGTTGTCCGGATCTTACTCCTAGATCCCCACGGGCTGACATCTATATTGGTTTGTTGGGTGCCTCCAGCATATATGCAAGTGCCTTACTCACCTTCCACGGTGAACGCTTATTTACTTAGCCTACTCTTCAGTTTGTCTCTACAATACATTTATATAATATATACTTATGATATGTATGACTTAATTCTTTACAGACAGCACATTTATGTTGCACTTGATGTTCATTATCCCCTGAAGAAGGACTAACCGAAACATGTTGGGACGTTTGCGATATTGCCCCTGGACCCTGCTGCCAACAGCGGTCATCTGAGTGTGCAAATCCCAAATGCATCGAGTCCAACTTTCTTTATGCTGATTTATTGTGGTACCCTAAATTTTATATTTGTAATTTGCATTTGTATCTATGTAATTGTGTATTTACCTTTGTAAAGTGACGAATACGTATCAATTTTTTCTCTCACTTTGTTTTTTTATCTATTTTTGTATGAATAAAATATACTATTTTTTATCTTATTTTTCTTCTTTCTTCCAATTACCTTAATCGCCACATCTGCCTTTAAAGTCCAGGGGGATTATTCATATTGGGATTTCCCTCCCATTTTCCAATTGTTTGCGCTTATCAGGACGTGGCAGCTATTTTTGTCTATATGCATCACCACCTCTCTATTATACACCTCAAATGTTATATGGGTTTTGGTGTTAAAAGGCTTACCATTTTTTTCAATGAAACAGATTATTTGCTTTATATTGGTATTTGAATAGTTTTAGGCATAAAAAACATTTTAAATAACTAACTAAAACCCACCTAACTGTTCTCCATTCCATTCATAAAATATAGAACATAAAAAGAGACCTCAGCACACGGAGTCTAGTTTGTCTTAATGCTCTAAAGCAGGGCTGATTGGAGGCATGGGAACGCAAGTTATTTAGGATTTGCTAGTATTCTTTAACCACTTCAGCCCCAAAAGGATTTACCAGTTTAGGACCAGAGCACTTTTTGCGATTCGGCACTGCATCGCTTTAAATGACAATTGCGCGGCCGTGAGACGTTGTACCCAAACAAAATTTGAGTTCTTTTTTCCCCACAAATAGAGCTTTCTTTTGGTTGTATTTGATCACCTCTGCGTCATTTCTGATCACCGCTATAAATAAAAGAGCAACAAATTTTGCTAAAATACATATCAAAAAAGAAAATATATATATAAACATTTTTTTCATCGGTTTTGGCCAATTTATATTCTTCCTTATATCTCTGGTAAAAAAACAAAAAAAACAAAAAAAAAACACAATCAGCGTTTGATTGGTTTGCGCAAAAGTTGCCACATTTACGAATGATGAGAAATCATTTATGGGGATTTTTATTTTTTTTTTTTATATCTTACTAAAAATGGCAGCGATCTGATTTTTAATCGGGACTACGATATTGCAACAGACATGTCGGACCATTTTGACACTTTTTTGGGACCATTGGCATTTATACAGCGATCAATGCTATGATGATGCATTGATTACTGTGTAAATGCCATTGGCAGTGAAGGGGTGAACTGTGTTCCCTCAGTGTGTTCTAACTATATAGGGGCTGGGCTGGCTGGGGGAGGGGAATGATCACAGCTCCAATATGCAGGGAGCCTGCGATTACATCTCTTCCCCCTCTGTCAGAACAGAGATCCGTGTTTACATAGACGGACCCTCGTTCTGTCGCTCTGGGGAGGTGATCACGGGTAACCAGTGGACATCTAGTCCGCCGTACCCTATCCCTGGCCCCCCCGGAACACAGGGGGTGTGCAGTGAACACATCTCCAAAATGGGGCTGGAATTTGCACCGCACTGCACAGAAAACGCACACGTTTTCAGTGCAATGCGGAGTGCGAATGCACCGCACAGATGTGAACTGGACACATTGAAAACAGCTTGTTTCCAAGTGTCCCGCATATTGCATGCGGTGTAAGCCGCATTCAATTCGCATAGGTGTGAACCCAGCCTTAATAAAGTGCATTCAAATTATAGTGCAATAAATATTTGAAAACAGTGTAAGAGTCATCTATATATAATGAATTTACGTGAGTCCATCTTTTCTTTTAAATATATATACAGTCCATCAATAAATGATTCAATGTCCCTGAAAAAAAGTGCAGTCCCATACACCAGAAACTCTTCAGTAATTGCCTCTGATCACCACAATGTCCTTCGCCCCACCTACGGGGGTCTTCTCACATGCTTTAATGGACCTCGCTAATTAACCACTTCCCGACCGCCGTATGCAAAATGACGGCCGGGAAGTGGCTTAGTTATCCTGACTGGACGTCATATGACGTCCTCAGGATAACAAGCTGCCGCGCGCCCGGGGGGGGACTCGCATCGCGGCGATCGGTGGTGTGGGAGGTCAGTCTGACCCCCCGCAATACCGATCTCGGTAAAGTGCTTCCATCCGAAGCACTTTACCATGTGATCAGCCGTGACACGGCTGGTCACAGTGTAACACAGGAAAGCCGTTTATCGGCTTTCCTGTACTCAGGTCTGCAGACCTGAGGAGTGGAGAGCCGATCGGCTGCATCCCTGACAGGGAGGGTTTGTGCTGATGATTTATCAGCACAGCCCTCCCTCGGATCGCCACCCTAGACCACCAGGGATGTGCCCACCAAGGACCACCAGGGAGCCGACCAGGGACCACCAGGGAGACCCCCCTAGACCACCAGGTAAGAGACATAGTGCCCAATGTGGATGGCACTCAGTGCCACCTTCAGATGCCACTCTAGACCACCAGGGAATGAGCCCCTATCAGTATATATGCCCACCAGTGCCCCTATCAGTGCTTACCAGTGCCCCTGTGAATGCATACCAGTGCCACATATCAGTGCCCACCATTGCCACCTACCAGTGCCCACCTATCAGTGCCCATCAGTGCCACCTATCAGTGCCCAGTGCCGCCTATGAGTGCCAATCAGTGCTGTCTATGAGTGCCCATCAGTGCCGCTTAGCAGTGTCCGTCAGTGCTGCATATCAGTGCCCATCAGTGCTTTATATCAATGCCACCTATCAGTACCCGTCAGTGCTGCTTATCAGTGCCGCCTAACAGTGCTCATCATTGCTGCATATAAGTGCCTCATCATCAGTGCCACCTCCATCAGTGCCGCCTCATCAGTGCCAATCAGTACTGCCACATCAGTGCCCGTCAGTGTAGCCTCATCAGTGCCCACCAGTGATGGAGAAAATGTACTTATTTACAAAGTTTTGTGACAAAAATAGAGAATTTTTTTTTTCAAAATTGTTGGTCTTTTTTTATTTGTAGCGCAAAAAATAAAAACCGCAGGGGTGATCAAATACCACCAAAAGAAAGCTCTATTTGTGGGAACAAAATGATAAAAAATCTGTTTGGGTGCAGCGTCGCACGACCGCACAATTGTCATTCAAAACGCAACAGCACTGACAACTGAAAATTGGTCTGGTAGTAAAGTGTTCTAAGTGCCTGGCATTGAAGTGGTTAAGATAGGCCCAGCCCAATGGTATGAGTGAGTCACTAATACAGTGTACACATGATTGATATGTAAATTGCGGCAGCATATTTAATTTGTTTTAACAAAAAATTGTTTGCATTTTCATTTTATTTATTTCCATAGAAAGGCTCCACCAAAATCTTCAGCACTTGCTCCATGATGCTCTTAATTCTGGCCCTAAATGCGCTTCTATAGTGGTTATCTGGAAAGCCAAAATATTGTTCTTGAGGTTCTGGTCAAGCAACCAGCAAGACTAAACGCGTTGCTTCTTCCAGGTCTGTAAAATGCTTGAAAATAAGAAAGTTAATATTTAACGGTCAATAGTGAAAATAACTCTGAAACAACATAGTCTTCTTTATTGGATACACTACACAGGAATAATCAGTAATTGTGACAGTTGTACATTGACAGTCTAATCTCAAATTAATAGACATATATAACGTGAAGTCATAAAGCAGTAAACAGATGTACGTTATTCTCATTATTTGTTTCTGGAACACAGTGTAATCTCCTGTGATACTACAACCCATCAGCTTCATTACAAAGATATGAAAGTATGAAAGGTGACAGTAGTGAAAATGAAAGCATTGGTCAATAGAGTTCTGGAGATCATTGAAAGGTATGTATAATTTGACTTTTTTTTTTGTTAAACAGAAAGTTTTTTTTTAGAAATATTAATACTGTAATGCCTTTTTGAGCATGTTTCTGAGCTTTTCAGGTAATTAGCCTTGTATATGCGTTCTTCTGCTAAAGAAAGACCTTTGTTTACTGAGTTCAGTAGCTCATGAAGACATTTACACATAGCAGTGACACCACCTTCATTAGATGACCTGAGATTTCAATGAAAGTCAGCCTGTCTAGAAGGAGGCCATTACCCCTGTGTTCAATTTCTAGATGACCCATAATGCTTTGGGAATCCTTTTTTCCTGTATTAAATGTTCACTTGAAACACGACTGCATGAATATTGTAAAAAATAAATGAATACATGATAGCAGATTGAAAATGCATACATTTAAAGGAAAACTTTATGGAGAAAATAGAAGGCTGCCATTGTTTTCTTTTTTTTTAACCACTTCCTTACCGGCGTATAGTAATAATGCGCCGGCAAGGTGCACTTCCCATCCTGGGTGGAAGTCATATGATGTCCTCCCGTTTTTGCCGCTCTCCCAGATCAGGGTAACCGCTCGTGCGCGCCCCCGGGGACACAAAGCGTGGCGATTGGGGTTGAGGCTTGTCCCTCAAACAAAGCCCAGCCCGATCAGGGTAAAGAGCCAATGAAATTGGCTCTTTACCACGTGACCAACTGTGTCCAATCACAGCCGGTCTCATGATGTAAACAAACCTTGGTAATGAGCTGTTACCGGATCCTCCTCGTCACACACTGATCGTGTGTGAGAAGGAGATTGCTGTAACAGCTTTTTACCGCTTAGTGTACACACCAAGGACACTGATCCCCCCCTGTAATAAAGAGGTCCTGTCACCAGCCCATCAAAGTATCTGTCATCTGCCCATCAAAGTACCTGTCACCTGCCCATCAGAGTACCCGAGAACCTGTCACCAGTCCATCAGAGTACCAATGTACCTGTCACCAACCCATCAGAGTACACGAGAACCTGTCACCAGCCCATCAGAGTACCCGAGTACCTGTCACCAGCCCATCAGAGTACCCGAGAACCTGTCACCAGCCCATCAGAGTACCCGAGTACCTGTCACGAGCCCATCAGAGTACCCGAGTACCTGTCTGCAGCCCATCAGAGTACCTGTCACCAGCCCATCCGAGTACCCGAGTGCCTGTCAACAGTCCATCTGAGTACCCGAGTGCATGTCATCAGCCCATCAGAGTACCCGAGTACATGTCACCAGCCCATCAGAGTACCCAAGTACCTGTCACAGGTCCATCTGAGTACCTGAGCACCTGTCACCAACCCTTCAGAGTACCTGAGTACCTGTCACCAGCCCATCAGAGTACCCAAGAACCTGTCACCAGCCCATCAGAGTACCCAAGTACATGTCGCCAACCCATCAGAGTACCCGAGAACCTGTCACCAGCCCATCAGAGTACCCGAGAACCTGTCACCAGCCCATCAGAGTACCCGAGAACCCGTCACCAGCCCATCAGAGTACCCGAGTACCTGTCACCAACCCATCAGAGTACCCGAGTACCTTTCACCAGCCCATCAGAGTACCCGAGTACCTGTCATCAGCCCATCAGAGTACCCAAGTATATGTCTCCAGCCCATTAGAGTACCCAAGTACCTGTCACCAGCCCATCAGAGTACCCAACTACCTGTCATCAGCCCATCAGAGTACCCGACTACCTGTCACCAGCCCATCAGAGCACCCGAGTACCTGTCACCAGCCCATCAGAGTACTTGAGTACCTATCTGCAGCACATCAGAGTACCTGAGTACCTGTCACCAACCCATCAGAGTACCCGAGTACCTGTCACCAGCCTATCATAGTACCCGAGTACCCGTCACCAGCCCATCAGAGTACCCGAGAGCCTGTCACCAGCCCATCAGAGTACCTGAGAATCTGTCACCAGCCCATCAGAGTACCCGAGTACCTGTCACCAACCCATCAGGGTACCCGAGTACCTGTCACCAGCCCATCAGAGTACCCAAGAAACTGTCACCAGCCCATCAGAGTACCAGAGTACCTGTCACCAACCCATCAGAGTACCCGAGAACCTGACACCAGCCCATCAGAGTACCCGTGAACCTGTCACCAGCCCATCAGAGTAACTGAGAACCTGTCACCAGCCCATCAGAGTACCCGAGTACCTGTCACCAACCCATCAGAATACCCGAGTACCTGTCACCAACCCATCAGAGTACCCGAGTACCTGTCACCAGCCCATCAGAGTACCCGAGTACCTGTCAGCAGCCCATCAGAGTGCCCGAGTACCTGTCACCAGCCCATCAGAGTACCCCAGTACCTGTCACCAGCCCATCAGAGTACCCAAGTACATGTCACCAGCCCATTAGAGTACCCGAGTACCTGTCACCAGCCCATCTGAGTACTTGAGTACCTATCTGCAGCACATCAGAGTACCCAAGTACATGTCACCAGCCCATCAGAGTATCCGAGTACCTGTTACCAGCCCATCAGAGTACCCGAGTACTTGTCAGCAGCCTATCAGAGTACCCGAGTACCTGTCTGCAGCCCATCAGAGTACCTGTCACCAGCCCATCCGAGTACCCGAGTGCCTGTCAACAGTCCATCTGAGTACCCGAGTGCATGTCACCAGCCCATCAGAGTACCCGAGTACATGTCACCAGCCCATCAGAGTACCCAAGTACCTGTCACAGGTCCATCTGAGTACCTGAGCACCTGTCACCAACCCATCAGAGTACCTGAGTACCTGTCACCAGCCCATCAGAGTACCCGAGAACCTGTCACCAGCCCATCAGAGTACCCAAGTACCTGTCGCCAACCCATCAGAGTACCCGAGAACCTGTCACCAGCCCATCAGAGTACCCGAGAACCTGTCACCAGCCCATCAGAGTACCCGAGAACCCGTCACCAGCCCATCAGAGTACCCGAGTACCTGTCACCAACCCATCAGAGTACCCGAGTACCTGTCACCAGCCCATCAGAGTACCCGAGTACCTGTCATCAGCCCATCAGAGTACCCAAGTATATGTCTCCAGCCCATTAGAGTACCCAATTACCTGTCACCAGCCCATCAGAGTACCCAACTACCTGTCATCAGCCCATCAGAGTACCCGACTACCTGTCACCAGCCCATCAGAGCACCCGAGTACCTGTCACCAGCCCATCAGAGTACTTGAGTACCTATCTGCAGCACATCAGAGTACCTGAGTACCTGTCACCAACCCATCAGAGTACCCGAGTACCTGTCACCAGCCTATCATAGTACCCGAGTACCCGTCACCAGCCCATCAGAGTACCCGAGAGCCTGTCACCAGCCCATCAGAGTACCTGAGAATCTGTCACCAGCCCATCAGAGTACCCGAGTACCTGTCACCAACCCATCAGGGTACCCGAGTACCTGTCACCAGCCCATCAAAGTACCCAAGAAACTGTCACCAGCCCATCAGAGTACCAGAGTACCTGTCACCAACCCATCAGAGTACCCGAGAACATGACACCAGCCCATCAGAGTACCCATGAACCTGTCACCAGCCCATCAGAGTAACTGAGAACCTGTCACCAGCCCATCAGAGTACCCGAGTACCTGTCACCAACCCATCAGAATACCCGAGTACCTGTCACCAACCCATCAGAGTACCCGAGTACCTGTCACCAGCCCATCAGAGTACCCGAGTACCTGTCAGCAGCCCATCAGAGTACCCAAGTACATGTCACCAGCCCATTAGAGTACCCGAGTACCTGTCACCAGCCCATCTGAGTACTTGAGTACCTATCTGCAGCACATCAGAGTACCCGAGTACCTGTCCCCAGCCCATCACATTACCCGAGTACCTGTCAGCAGCCCATCAGAGTACCCGAGTTCCTGTCACCAGCCCATCAGAGTACCCGAGTACCTGTCATCAACCCATCAGAGAACCCGAGAACCTGTCACCAGCCCATCAGAGTACCCGAGAACCTGTCACCAGCCCATCAGAGTACCCAAGAACCTGTCACCAGCCCATCAGAGTACCCGAGTACCTGTCACCAGCCCATCAGAGTACCCGAGTACCTGTCACCAGCCCATCAGAGTACCCAAGTACATGTTTCCAGCCCATCAGAGTACCCAAGTACCTGTCACCAGCCCATCAGAGTACCCAAGTACCTGTCACCAGCCCATCAGAGTACCCGAGTACCTGTCACCAGCCCATCAGAGTACCCAAGTACCTGTCACCAGCCCATCAGAGAACCCGAGTACCTGTCACCAGCCCATCAGAGTACTTGAGTACCTATCTGCAGCACATCAGAGTACCTGTCACCAGCCCATCAGAGTACCCGAGTACCTGTCAACAGCCCATCTGAGTACCCGAGCGAGCCCATGAGTCTACCCGACAACTGTCCATGAGCCCATGAGACTACCCGACCACTGTCCATGAGACTACA
>BLSH010241352.1:802060-822123 GCA_018402905.1 Glandirana rugosa
ATGGGCAGCGCCTCTAAACATTCACCCCAAAATATTTCTCACCAGTGACTGTAAACATATATAAAATAAAATACATAAACTTATTATGAAATGACCAAGAGGCCACTACTACACAAAAAATTAATGAATTACTTTAAATTCAAAAAACTCTTATAAAGTGTCCATAGTGCTTAAAAAGTGCTACTATAAATACCCCAAAGTGCATCCGTGCTAGAAATTATGTCACAAACAGATAATTGATAAGGTGTCACATTCATAAATAAAAAAGTAGTAAAGTGTCCAAGTGCTGGAATTCTTGTTGGCAAAAATACCAACAGATTCTTCAATGGATCTTTTCAATGGAAAATTTTCCGGTTCGGAGGGTGAGAGTAGTGGAACGCACGCTGCTTGAGATCACACACCGCAGGTTTTTTATCATCATCCTGTAAGTGTTTCTCTTTATGCGCAATAAACTCTTTTATCCTCTGAGCCATAGGCAACACTACCATCCATTTATGCTCTGAAGGAATCCGATACAGTACCTAGCATTCGGGGATCTGCCGCATCTCCCCCCTAACAAGCTGCTTTTGACCTCTGACTGAAAAGCAGATGGTCAATAGCCTCTGGTGAGTGCGGATACAGAGGGGGGTTTCTGGCACAGACTGCATGCCCCACTTACGTTAACCATTCCAGCACGCTAAGGAGCACTCTGTCTGCACTTGTTTTTCCATTGAAGAATCTGTTGGTAATTTTGCCAACAAGAATTCCAGCACTTGGACACTTTACTACTTTTTTATTTATGAATGTGACACCTTATGAATTATCTGTTTGTGACATAATTTCTAGCACGGATGCACTTTGGAGTATTTATAGTAGCACTTTTTAAGCACTATGGACACTTTATAAGAGTTTTTTGAATTTAAAGTAATTCATTAATTTTTTGTGTTTTTTACAAGAGAGCTAGTAGTGGCCTCTTGGTCATTTCATAATAAGTTTATGTATTTTATTTTATATATGTTTACAGTCACTGGTGAGAAATATTTTGGGGTGAATGTTTAGAGGCGCTGCCCATTCTGATAGCCAGTTTCCAAGAACTTTGTATAATTGTTAACCTATAAGGTGATGTGTTGCAGAATATCATTAACTTTGTAACGCCCTTCATAATGACTGTAAAATGTTTGACCCAAACAATACAATTCAGAATGATCTTGGCATCCAAACTGTCTGTGTGTGTTTCTCATAACGCTAAGATTATTCTCAAACTGGATCCTTAAAAGACACAGGGTCGCTGCAAGCCAGTCAGAACAGCAGGCCTCACTGGTACCCCAACAAACTGCATTTCTTTGCTTTACGGCCGAAATAAAGCAAAGTTTGATTAATTTGGTGCATGAAAATAAACATGGAACCAGTAATCCTTTTACTTGTCACATTGATTCCTGTGTACTTGTAGATCCCTTGCATCCTAGTCCAGGCTGTACACGGAGCCTTGACCTTTGACCCAAGTCAATATGCCCCTTCCTAAATCTGAACCTGGTCAATGTCATTCAGCTGTTGACTGCCAGAATTTCAGAGGTCAGGAGAGGGTTTTGCATTTGAAGGGTGCATTACCAGGGGTAAAAAAGGCTTCATCTCAACTCCACAGAAGACTTTGCTACTGTCATTAAAGTGGTTGTCAACCTGTGACAACCACTTTAACCTACATGTAAGCCTAGAATAAGGCTTACCTGTAGGTACCCTGCATATCTCCCAAACCTGCACGGTTCAGGAGATATGCAGTGTTCTGCATGTGTCGATGTAATTTCGGCACATGCGCAGTGAAAAAACGGCCTCCGTGCCGTTCCTCCACCGAGACCGTGCTGTGACTCCGGCCAGTCACAGAGCCGGAGATCGCAGCCCCGGAAGGAAGGGGGGCAGAGGATGGATGCTGCCAGCACAGGGGACAGCACTGGACGTCGCTGCAGGTAAGTGGCACATAATCGGCTACTATGCGATGCGATGCATAGTAGCCCATTATGCTTCTAATTTACAGGGGTATGTAGAGGAAGTAAACCCAATCTGGGTTTACTTCCTCTTTAACTAGGGAACAGGTCAAGCTCAATTTAAGGAGAAGGATTAGGTTTAGGGTCAGGTTAATTGGAATTCCTTTGCATATTCCTATTAATTCTTAATTATGTTATCACATGAAAAAGTACATTAAAGTATAACTAAAGGCAAAACTTTTTTTAGTCAGTTTTTATTGCTGTCTGTGCCCCTGTTAAGGAGATTCACCCTCTCTATTTGTCCTGTTTACCATTATCATTGAAAGTGAAAGTAAAAAGAAAACCCCAATTTTTGGGTTGTCCCCCAGAAAAGTAAATCTTCCAATGGGGATACTAGTTCTGGTGAGCTGTGGGTCCCCAAAAAAATTCTTTAATTTGCAGAGATATCATCTCACTTCCTGTTTGGCTATGGAACAGGAAGTGAAGGGAGATCTACGCAATGTGACAGAGATGGCAAAAAAAACCCTTCCTTACTCTATACAAAATTAAAAAATAAGTTTCGCTCATAGTTCTACTTAAAGCTTAGCTTATATTATCTCAAGGATAAGCAGGAAAACAGGTCCACCCGGTATTTCTGACGTAACCAAGTATCTTCCCAACAACTTATTCCAACAGAGTATACCTACCTATACACCTGCAATGGCTCAGCACATGTGTTATTCATTAGGCTTCTCATCACACCAACCACGGACAATAAACATGCTAAGTAACATGAGCAATGGATGTTCTTCTGCATCAATGACATTAGTAACATAATGTTAAGGTCTGTCCGGTAAAACAAGGACTCCATATTCTAAAACATACAGCATGGTATAGATCAAACCTGTGTTTCTTTACACTAATCGGAATACATATGTGACTATATTGTGCAACTTAAAGCCATAAATTGTACTGCCTGAAGCATATAAAAGAGAAAGGATTAGGTTTGGTAGATGTGACTAGGGTCTGGGAGAAAATAGAGGTGGAGAGAGTCCAGTCTGTTGATAATATTGCAAATCTTTTTCCCTCCATGCGAGGAATAGATTTTGAAAGAATCTTAACCTTAACACTTAAAGAGCAGCAAAGCTGGAGGGGATTATCAGTGAAAAAAAAAACGTAAATCGATCCTTAGGCTCCCCAACAGGATATCGCCCTGTGTGATCATAAATGCTGCACATAAAAATAGCTGGTAATCGTTCAAAAAATATTGTAAAACCATTAATGGAGAACACAAATAGCATTTGATTGACCACGGCACTACCTGCATGGAGTTTGCATGTTCTTCCTGTGCTTGTGTAGGTTTCCTCTGGGTAATCCGTGTTTCCTACAACTGCTCCAACCCATAACTGGCCTTAACAGAAAGGAGCACATGGAAGGGTGACGCATGTCAAACAAAAACAAAGAAAATTTCATAGCTCAACTTATCGACCAGCCTGCAACAGACCAACTCCAGTACCACAAGCCAAATGTCGGCCTTTCTATTGAACCGGCCGATGCTGCCCGACATTTGGCTAGTGTGTACTAGGCTTAAAAGGCCACAACCAGGCACCCCTGCCAGTAAAGTCAATTTTCTTTGCAGGTGCTCTAGTGAAGATCTGGTTGGTGTGCTTAGACTCTGTGCCTTGGGCCTTTTTAGATCCCAAATCCTCTCCAGCATGCAGGAAACACAGTGGGTCCACTATTCAGTTTGTCTGTTACAGTTTGCAGTTTGCTTAGGCCATGGACCCAATTGACATACTTCAACAGAGACCAGACCTTTACATTATAATGGACCTTGCAAATGCATCAACCACCAGTGTCTCAGTCCTCTCTTCCATGTTTAATCAACCCAAAGTCATACATATTTGTTACCCTGCCTAGATTCCAGCATACTTAATTACAGTAAGAACTTATGCACACTGAGTTTTAAAAACTCTGCTTTTAGGGGCATCTGGCATTTTTTTTTCTGCCTCTAAATGCTCCACCATGTTAGCCTATGCTTCCATGCACACATAGGCATTCAGGGGCGTTTGGAGAAAAGAGCGTTCAAGGCCAAAAACCCACTGCCAGGCAGCGGCGGTTCCTCAATAGAGGGCGTCACCCCCCTGCTGAAAAAAAAACTATGGGCCGCCGGGACATGGCTTTTTTGGGAGATTTGCTGTTTGCAATTGTTAAAGCCCATTGGTCAGCCATTAAAGTGCGTAAATATGCGCCAGTGAGGCGAACATCAATACACAAATTGGATCGGGGGCGGGACTAGCAGACGTGCTGAGACTGCACTCACACCTGTGATTCTCGCCGACTGAGGGAAAGAGAACAGCCTGATGTGTCCCCTGAGGTAAGTACTGCTGTGCTGTGTACTGGCTGGCTGCAACATCTGTGTGCTGGCTGGCTGCAACACCTGTGTGCTGGCTGGCTGCACTACCCATTGGCGTTGCCAGGGGGGAGCAGGGGGTGTGGTCCGCACCGGGTGACACCCACTAGAGGGGTTACACCATCCAAAAGCCGTGCTATGGCAGTTTTTTTTATTTTAAATCAATGAACCAGAACATAGCATTGCAGCCGCGCCTGTCTGTGTGTCTTCTTGCACTCTTGGTCCTCCTTCACAGCCTGTCACCCTCAGTGTCACTGACACTACACTATCTCTACCTGGGCGGCGTGGCTGCATGCTGTCCTCTCGGACCTATCCTCTCCCGCCCGGGTGTGCAGTTACTTGAGCCGCCTGCCCGGCCCGGAGTTGGTGCGGTAATGGGCGGGGGTGTCAGCTTGTGATGAGGCCAGGGGTGTCTGAGCCCGAGGTGAGGTGTCTGACTGTCTGTTTCTGTGGGGGGTCTGTACTGATGGGGGGTGGTTTGTCCTGGGGGTCTGTGCTGATTGGGGGGTGGTTTGTGCTGGGGGGGTCTGTAAGTACTGATGGGGGGGTGGTTCATCCTGAGGGGGGTCTGTACTGATGGATGAGGGATTGGTTTGTCCTGGAGGGTCTGCACTGATGGAGGGGGGGAGAAGTACTGAGGGAGGGGAGTCTGTATTGATGGAGGGGGGTCTGTACCGGGGGAGAGGACTATAATTGGTGGAGGGGGGTCTGTACTGAGGGGCGACGACAATGTTTTACCACACCAGGTGACACCAACCCTTGGGACGCCACTGGCAATACCTGTGTACTGGCTGGCTGCAACACCTGTGTACTGGCTGGCTGCAACACCTGTGTACTGGCTGGCTGCAACACCTGTGTACTGGCTGGCTGCAACACCTGTGTACTGGCTGCAACACCTGGAATACAGGGGACGAGTGGGTGGATTCTGTAAGGGGTGGGGCTTATGAGAAGTAGGAGGGGGTCAAAAGGAAGGGCGGGGCCTAGCGCCCCCATCCTAAAACTTCATCAGCCGCCACTGCTGCCAGGGTGTTTAGGAGCAGCAGCGTTTAGGCAGAAAGAATGTCATCAAGCGCCTGGCGCACCTAAGCACATCTAGACACATTTACACGCGTCAAGCGTTTTTTTCTGCCAAAACACTGCTGCCAAGGCATTTAGTAGAGCTGGGCAAATGCCCTATGTGCATGAGGCTCCTATACAGTCATTATTTACACATATCTAACATTCTGAGACCTAAAGCGATATTAAATCCAAAACCTAAAATACAATATATTGCAGCTTACCAATAATTAGATGTGGTGGCTGCATCAGTTTTCTTTTCTTTGGCTTTTTCTCCTCTGTTTTCAACTAATGATCTGGCCAAGTAACAAAACCTTCTGTATTAGTGAAACACAACTTTAGATGAAGGAGCGCTGGACGCACAGCAGACAGCAGCATTGTCAGTCTTGGGGGGAAGAGTGTTAGATGTACTTACAGATTTAAATAAACTAACAACTTGAAGCCAAACTCCAGTTCACACTCTATAATCAGTTGCCTTAAACTGTTTTTTAAAACTTTTAAGATTAATAAATAAAAGCTGATGTTAGGCACCCCTGCCATTGTTAAATGGTTTGTTCTGTCCAGGCTTGTGCCTTTGAAAACCAACAGACTTGCTGGCTGGATCACCAGATGAAAATAGAAGAAAGAAAGCCTAAAAAAGAAAATGAATGCGGCCATGACATATAGGAATTGGTAAGCTGCAGTATAATAAAATGATTGCTTTTGGGTGGCTTTAACAAGTGTACTAAGCAGAATGGTTTAATACATCAAATTTTTGATAAAGTGATCACTTTTCTTTTGTATTGTGAGCATCTTTGCTTTGCACCGTATTGTATTTAAAGGAAACTTCAGAAAATGTTTGACATTGCAGTCCTTTTCTAATTGGCACTGTTTCTCCTTTCATTGTCTTTCTCTTTGTGTGTACAACCCTTCTCACCTCACTTTAAAACCCCCCTCAACTAAAAAATATATTTTAACTGCTGCACACAAGAGAACTGAAACACTGGTGTACTCCACCCTTCTAGATTCCATATAGACTACTGTAAATCTAGAGCCATTTGATGAGCCAACCAGTTGCACTCAATTAGAAATCCCTTTGGCACACATACTATATGCATACTTCTGTTTTTCAAGCCACAGTTACTGTGTGTCAGATCTGGCGTTTCTCCAGCCAGGTCATAGTTAGTACGCCTTTGTGTTATGCCTTTGCCTTCAAATACTGCTCAAAATCTAATCTCAGTGTGATGGGCATCCGCAGAACTTTTTTCGGGGGGGGGGGCATCATTTTAAGGTTGGAGGCTGGGGAGTGCGACATGGTACAAGAGGTGGTTAGAGGCTGCGCACAGGATACAGGAGGTGGTTGGAGGCTGCGGGCATGATACAAGGGTGTTGAAGGCTGTGGACATAGTACAAGAGGTGGTTGGAGGCTGCTGACATTATACAGGAGGTGGTTGGAGGTTGCAGAGTGTAGGCATGGTACAAGAGGTGGTTGGAGATTGCAGATTGAGGACATGGTACAAGAGGTGATTGGAGGCTGCGGACACGGTATAGGAGGTGGTTGGAGGCTGCAGTGTGCGGACATGGTACAAGAAGTGGTTGGAGGCTGTGGACATGATACAGGAGGTGGTTGGAGGCTGCAGACATGGTACAGGAGGAGGTTGGAGGCTGCGGAGTGTGGACATGGTACAAGAGGTGGTTAAAGGCTGTGGACAGAATACAGGAGGTGGTTGGAGGCTGTGGAGTGCAGACATGACACAAGAGGTGGTTGGAGGCTATGGACATGATGATACAGGAGGTGGTTGGAGGTTCTTACATACTGTTAATATCTCAGCCATGGATGGATCCATGGCTGCTGGAGAAAATCTCCCACAACTCCACTGTGAGCACAACCACACTGAGTCCTGGAGACCGGATCCCTGCACCATCCATCATGGATGGTGCAGGGGTCCGGTGTCCATGCTCACAGTGGTGTGGTGGTGGTGGGAGTCCCCACAGTCTCCAGCCGGGGTTTGGTCTCTGGGTCAGGAGGCATGTCCGCTGATATGCTGCTGTCTCCGAGGCAGCCGAGTGCCAACTACTGTCCATTCAAAAATGGCGCCGGGCGGCACCATTATGTCATTAACTCATTGTGCATGTGCCCGCTCGGCTGAAAGTGGCCGAGCATGTTTGGAACTGCGCATGCCATATTTTTCATGGGCAGCCACTGTCTGTAACAGGCATTTACGGGCAGCTAAAAAATGGATTGAAATTTACGGGCTGCCCAAAATTTATCAGACTTCTTAAAAAGCCTGTGTTCTAGATACGCAAACATTTACCCTTTCAAATGAAAAGAAGGAAACAAGAAAATAACCTTCTAAGTACTCTTTATCTTAATTAGGTAAAAAGGCAAGGTAAACTATATCAAACCCCAGCATGATCGATCACAGGAATAGGTCTACCTGTCTGTCTTATGGTCAGATATATACATGTCTAGCGTTTCCTGTATTCAATAGGGCAAGGTAAAATATACACTGTACATAAAGTAAAGCAGTCAAACCAAGCCCATTTAAAGTGGTTGTAAACCCCAGACATTAAATATGAAAAAGCATATCCCTCTATAGCAGTGGTTCTCAACTCCTGTCCTCGGGACCCACCAACAGGCCAGATTTTAAGTATTACCTTGGGGAGATGCAGACTAGACTACTGCAATCACTGAGCAGCAAATTATATCACCTGTGATGTTCTTCAGTTATCCTGCAAACCTGGCCTGTTAGTGGGTTTTGAGGACCGGAGTTGAGAACCACTGCAGTATAGTGTGTACTTTTCTCAATTAAGAGCACTATATGTCATTTCTGTCCCCTGCTTCGGTCATCTGCTATCAGCATGAGTCACGAGTTTTCCTGACACCAAGAGAAAAAAAGGTGACAGGGAGGGACCTCCAACTGATTGACAGCCTCAGCCCTGTTCGCGCGCGTGTGTGTGCGTGTCTCCTCCCTCCCTTCAGGTCTCGGAGCTCTCCTCACTGAGCTCTGCAGAGTGTCATTTCAGCTCTCTGCCCCCTTTTTTCTGAACTCTCAGACAAGCTTTATAAATTCTGGACTTTGAATGAACGTAGAGAAGACTGCAGATAAACAGGTACAATGTATGTAGGAGGATTAGTTCCTCCTCTGTGTATCACTTGAGACAGGTAACTTAACCACTTACCAACCGGAAGGTTTTGCAGCTTTAGGACCAGAGCACTTTTTGCGATTCGGCGCTGCGTCGCTTTGACTGACAATTGCGCGGTCGTGCGACGTTGTACCCAAACAAAATTTGCGTCCTTTTTTTCCCACAAATAGAGCTTTCTTTTGGTGGTATTTGATCGCCTCTGCGTCATTTTTTATCGCCGCTATAAACAAAAGAAGAGCGACCATTTTGCAAAAAAACCCAAATTTCTTACTTTTTGCTAAAATTCTAATCCAAAAAAAAAATATAAAAAAACATTTTTTTTCACCGTTTTTGGCCGAATTATATAATTCCTCATATTTGCGATAAAAAAAATTGCAATCGGCGTTTATTGATTGGTTTGCGCAAAAGTGGCCGCGTTTACGGATGGTGAGAATTCATTTCTGGGGTTTTTATTTTTTTTTTATTTTTTACTAGTAATGGCGGCGATCTGCGATTTTTAGCGGTAATGCGATATTAGGGGGGGGGGACATGTCGGACCATTTTGACACTTTTTTGGGACCAATGACATTTATTCAGCGATCAGAAATTTAAATGTCCACTGATTACTGTATAAATGTCATTGGCAGTGAAGGGGTTAACCTGCAGGGGGAGATCTAGGGGTTAATAGTGTTCCCTGGGTGTGTTCTTACTGTGGAGGGGTTGGGCTAACATGGGCATGAGAGATCTAACTGATCCCAGTGACAGGGATCAGTAGATCTCTCATGCCCCACTGACAGGGCGGGGAACCGCCGTGTTTACATTGGCGGTTCCCCGTTCTTTTCCCTATAGCCGCTCATCGCGGCTCGCCGGCGGACATCGGGTCCACCCGTGCCGCGGGCACACTCCCCAGGAGTGCGGCGGGGGCGCGCGCGCACGCCCCTTGGTGGCCAAATGCGAATCGCCGTTTATTTACGGCGATTCGCGCAGGGCTCCCCGACTGCTGCCGTGAAAAGACGGCGCGCGGTCGGGAAGCAGTTAACTGGGTATACTTAAGGCCTCATACACACAGACGTTTCTTAAAAAACAAACAAAATGTCGGGCCCGACGTCAAGGAAAAAAAAAATCGTCGTTTTTCGGCGTTAGTGAGCGTTGGCGTCAATAGGCGTTTTTAAAAAAAAAATCATCCCTCTGCTATTTTTCAACCAAAAAACACCGGTATAATATTAGTTGGCGTTTGTTGGCGTTTTGCGGCGTCGGCGTCATACTGATATGGGATGATTGTCATACCTATGTTTACAGGGAGGAAGAGAAGTTACAATGAAAAGAAAGAGGAGATAAGAAAGAAAAAACAAATAGTAGAAAATGAAGAATTATGCATCCCTCTTCAGGATTTGAGGATGAGGAAGATGATTAGATATGAATAACTGTGTTTTGTGATCTATTTCTTCATAGAACTGTTTGTATAGATGGAGGATTTAAACATGAGTACTGTTGGGGGTTAAATGGAGATGAAGAACTGATTGATTAAATAATGTGATGCATTTGTGTGGTTCCACCCTGGTGTGTGGGGTATTAGGTGAACATGGAATAATGTGATTTACACACAGCTTGATGAAGGACAGGTCATGTCCGAAACTGTACAGTCGCATGTGACTATTTGAAGTATATCCAGTAAAGGAATTGATAGATTTAGATAGATATACAATTAATGCTTATTCATGTGATTCATGTGCAATGACAATACCTCTTTAACCACTTCCTTACTGGGCACTTAAACCCCCCTCCTGCCCGAACCAATTTTCAGTTTTCAGCGCTGTCGCTCTTTGAATGACAATTGCGCGGTCGTGCGACGTTGTACCCAAACAAAATTTGCGTCCTTTTTTTCCCACAAATAGAGCTTTCTTTTGGTGGTATTTGATCCCCTCTGCGTCATTTCTGATCGCCGCTATAAACAAAAAAAGAGCGACAATTTTGAAAAAAAAACAATATTTTTTACTTTTTGCTATAATAAATATCCAAAAATAAAAAAACAAAAATTTATTCATCAGTTTTGACCGATTTATATTCTTCTACATATTTTTGTTAAAAAAAAAAAAAAATCGCAATCGGCGTTTATTGATTGGGTTGCGCAAAAGTTATAGCGCCTACAAACTATGGACATTGATTTATGGCGTTTTTATTTATTTTTTTTTACTGGTAATGGCGGCGATCTGCGATTTTTATCGGGACTGCGATATCGGGGCGGACATGTCGGACGTTTTTGACACATTTTTGGGACCAATGACATTTATACAGCGATCAGAAATTTAAATATCCACTGATTACTGTATAAATGTCATTGGCAGTGAAGGGGTTAACCAGCAGGGTGCAGTGAAGGGGTTAACAATGTTCCCTGGGTGTGTTCTAACTGTGGGGGGGCAGGGCTGGTCGGGACATAACAGATCTAACTGATCCCAGTGACAGGGATCAGCAGATCTGTCATGTCCCATTCACAGAACGAGGAACCGCCGTGTTTACTTCGGCGGTTCCCCGTTCCTCCTCTCTGAAAGGAGATCGCGGGTCTCCGGCGGACATCGGGTCTGCCCGACCTGCGGGCACGATCCCGCGGGCGCGAGCGGCGCGTGCACGTGCCACTCGCGCCCGCGGAAGCGCGCCCAGCACAAGCCAAATGGGAGGACGTCTATTGACGTCCTCCCGGCATTTTAGAGCCGCGCTGTAGCCGTCATTCGGCTATGGCGCGGGCGGGAGGAGGTTAATAAAAAGTTTGTAATCAAAAGAGAAAAATATTTGGTGGTGGTTCATAGTAAAGGCAAGAAGTGTACAGCTACAATTCAAAAAATGATTTATTTTACTATTTTTCCTTTGATAATACAAAAACAGGAGATATATGCACATTTACCTCAAAATAAAGGCCTTTAAAATAAAAAGTATAATAATTCACCTGGATACACTAAGTAGTTGCAATGACATTTACAGTTTTAGTAACATGTCTTGCAAAACTAGGTTCAGACACTAAGGCCCCTTTCACACGGACGTTCCGTTAAGATCCGCCTGTCCATTTTTCAGGCGGACCTGAACGGACACCCAATACAGCCCTATGGAGCAACGGATGTCAGCGGTGACATGTCCGCTGACATCCGCTGCTCTCCGATCCGCTCCTGTCCCGTAAAGTCCGAAAGATGGAAACCCTATTTTTCCATCCTTCTGGGGACAAAGTCCAGCTCCGATCCGTGTAAAGAGCCAATAGATTTGGCTCTTTACCACGTGACCAGCTGTGTCAATCACAGCCGGTCATGTGATGTAAACAAACTGCGGTAACAAGCTGTTACCGCGGTTCTCCCTGTCACACACCGATCGTGTGACAGGTAGATTGCGGTAACAACTTGTTACCGCCAGATGTACACACCAAGCACACTGATCACCCCCCCAATAAAGAGGACCTGTCACCACCCCATCAAAGTACCCAAGTACCTGTCACCTGCCCATCAGAGTATCCGAGTACCTGTCACCAGCCCATCAGAGCACCAGAGTACCTGTCACCAGCCAATCAGCGTACCAGAGTACATGATACCCAGCCCATCTGAGTACCCAAGTACCTGTAACCAGCCCATCAGAGTACCTGTCACCTGCACATAAAAGAGAACCTGAGTACCTGTCACCAGCCCGGCAAAGTACTCGAGTACCTGTCACCTGCCCATTAGAGTACCCGAGTACCTGTCACCTGCCCATCAGAGTACCCAAGTACCTGTCACCTGCCCATCAGCATACCCGAGTACCTGTCACCTGCCCTTCAGATTACCCGAGTACCTGTCACCAACCCATCTGAGTAACCGAGTACCTATCTGCAGCCCATCAGAGTACCCAAGTACCTTTTACCAATCCATCAGATTACCCGAGTACCTGTCTCCAGCCCATCAAAGTACCCAAGTACTTATCTGCAGCCCATCAGAATACCTGAGTACCTATCTGCAGCCCATTAGAGTACCGGAGTACCTATCTGCAGCCCATTAGAGTACCGGAGTACCTATCTGCAGCCCATTAGAGTACCGGAGTACCTATCTGCAGCCCATGCCTCATAGAATATACCTCGGGTGTTTGCTTTCCAAAATGGGGTCATTTTGGGGGTAATTCCACAGTCCTGGTGCCCCGGGGCCTTCAAAAGTGTGATAGGTATGAATGAAATTATGTGTAATTTATGCTCCTAGAATGCCTGACGGTGCTCCCTGCATGTTCGGCCTCTGTATGTGGCCAGGGTGTAAAATAGTCTCACACGAGCGACTGGTTGGCGGGCGAGCATGGACACACGGACTCTACCTGTTCTATCTTCCTATCATATTCCCACTACTTCTTGGCTTTACCTTCTTTTCCTGACCATTTATTTTGACTACTAATAGATTTGAGTTGTCTGAATATTGTAACATGTAAGCCAAAAGATAAGCTATACCTAATTTAACATATATAAAAATGCATAAGGTATACTCTGGACAAATGTTATAATCACTGAAATGTACTTTTCCTGTATGCACCTATCTAATAGATGGAGTTCATATAGGGCACAGATTTGTCCCCAATGGGGTGCCCTATATGAACAGTACTGTCGGATTGAGTCATTTATAACACAAGATGACCTTATATACCAACTATGTAACATAACTCAAATGTAAATTCACTTTATCCCTTTGTTTGTTACGCTTTCCCAGTATCAAACAATGTACAACGTGAAATTCTGAATAAAATTATTAAACGAGAAAAAGTCTCACACATGTGGTATCGCCATACTCGGGACAAGTAGCAGAATATATTTTGGGGGGTAATTTTTGCTATGTGCATGCTATGTGTTAGAAATATCTTATAAATTGACCACTTTGTGTAAAAATAAAAGAGTTTTCATTTTCTTTCCACGTTTTTCGAAGACTTGTGGAAAAAAAATGAACCATTCAAAAGACTCATAATGCCTCATATATTATATGTTGGGGTGTTTGCTTTCCAAAATGGGGTTATTTTGTGGGCAATTCCATTGTCCTGGTGCTCCATGGCCTTCAAAAGTGTAATAGGTCGTTAGGAAATTAGATGTGAAAATTCTGCTCCTAGAGTGCATGACGGTGCTCCCTGCATGTTGGACCACTCTATGTGGCCAGGCTGTGAAAAAGTCTCACACATGTGGTATCGCCATACTCGGGGACAGTAGCAGAATGTATTTTGGGGTGTAATTGGAAGTATGCATATGCTGTGTGTGAGAAATAACTTATAACAATTTTGTGCAAAGAAAAATAAATAATAATAATTTCTTAATTTTCCCAAGAATTGTGGGAAAAAAGTACAACTTCAAAAAACTCGCCATGCCTCTTGCTAAATACCTTGGAATATCTACTTCTCAAAATGGGGTCATTTGGGGGGTATTTGTACTTTCCTGACATTTCAGGGCCTCAAGAAATGAGATAGGCCATCAGTGCATCAGGTGTGATCAATTTTCAATGATTTGCACCATAGTTTGTAGACTCTATACTTTTCACAGAGACCAAATATACACTTATTTGGGTTATTTTTACCAAAGATATGTAGCAGTATAGGTTTTGGCCCAAATGTATGAACAAAAATTACTTATTTGCAAAATTGTATCACAGAAACTAAAAAAAGTGTTTTTTTCAAAATTTTCAATTATGTCGCAAAAAATAAAAAACCCAGAGGTTCTTAAATACCACCAAAAGAAAGCTCTATTTGTGTGAAAAAAAATGATAAAAAAAATTTGTTTGGGTGCAGTGTAGCATGAGAGAGTAATTGTCATTCAAAGTGTGAGAGCACTGTAAGCTGAAAATTGGTCTGGGCAGGAAGGGGGTATAAACGTCCGGTATTGAAGTGGTAAAAGACAGAGAGCAAAGAGCACAGTGCTGGATGGGCATTGGGCACAGATAATTATAAGGGGGGCTGGGGTACAGAGGGTTTTTTACCTTAATGCAGAGAATGAAACCACCTTAAGGCTGGGTTCACACTATTGCAGATTGGATGTGGCTTTCCTTGCATCCAATTTGCATGTCAGGAGACTGTGACCGGCTCTCAATGGACCCGGTTCACAACATCTCCGGGACAGCTGCGGAGCGAATTGCACAGGGGTCCTGTGCGTCTTCTAGTCCATTTCAGAACTGAATTCAACCAAAAATTCAGGCCGAAATTGGACTTAAAACGGTAAACAGGGAGGCACAGGACCCCTGCTGTAAGCCACTCCACACGGCAGTGTAAACCCAGCCTAAAGCCGTAGAAAAAACTGCTTTTGAACTTGTACCTACAGGTAAGCCTATAATAAGGCTTACCTGTAGGTATAGTGAATGTCTCCTAAATTTTCGGTGTTTAGGAGATATTTACACTAGATGCAGCCAGTGACATCACCACATATGTGCTCTGAAGGGATGGCATACCCGTGCCGTCCCTTCAGAGCTCTATGCTGTAGGGCTTTGTTCTAAGGTAAGTACAGTATTTCATAATGTGCTAGTATGCAATGCATACTAGCACATTATGCCATTGCAGGGGACTTTTTTTTTTTTTAAGCCGCGGTTTACTACCGCTTTAAGGTACATATGCAAAGACAGTAAGCTGGTGC
This sequence comes from Glandirana rugosa, assembly GCA_018402905.1. NCBI lineage: Eukaryota > Metazoa > Chordata > Amphibia > Anura > Ranidae > Glandirana > Glandirana rugosa. Next base: position 817,167 of record BLSH010241352.1, read on the forward strand.
TGGGTAACTATATTCTCCCTCATTTCACTACCTGTTTAAAATAGACAGGCTATAAAACAGTTACTTTGCTCTAGATAGAGACACCCCTTTCTGAGTAAAAATCGCTACACAAGTTAGTCTAATTGTACAAACTCATTTAGATCTACCCACAACTGTAGTGCAAGGGCCTGCTTGATCGGACACAAATTAATTGGATGATTCAGGTAGGTCCTAAGTTTTGGTAGATCTAAAGTTGATTGTATCATCAGATTATAATGTGTATGGTCATCCTTATAAGTAGTGGTAGTCTGTCCATAGTGGGCACACAGGCACCCGCCCCCCTATCCATGCGTCCGGCCCCTAATCTACATGCAGGGCAACAGATGCATAGATTCCAATGGGGGGGGGGGTGTTGAAGCACAGACTGGAGGTAGCATTGCAGGAAACTCATAAGAAGGTATTGAAGCATGGTCAATACAGTAGTGTTTCTAATATGGCCATAGTATAGCTCAGCCTTTTTCAACCAGGGTGCCCAGGGGTGCCTTGAGGTCTCTTCAGGGGTGCCATAGCAAAATGCATCAAAATTGCCCAACAATTTTATACAAGGCGGCGATTCAATTAATTCTGCCTTTTAGTTATACAAAGCCACAGGTTTTCATTGTGCACCATTACAACCTTCTAGCTGCTGACCTGCTAACGACCAATGACATCATTGATACGGAGGACGTCATTCGCCTGCATAGCAATCTTGTTTGACCCTCCCCTCTCTCCATAAGTTTTGGGGTAACATTTGCTGAGTGATGGAGAAAAATTGAGGAACATTGGAATATTAGTCATTACCATCTTGCACCTTACGTAGGGTATCCTACATGTGTGGATGTTGCTGTAATATGTAAAATTATTAGAATAGTTTTTACATTTTAGAATGGGGTGCCTCAAGACTGTCCATAATTAGGGAGAGTGCCTCAAGATTGTCTATGATTTTAAAGGGTGCCTTGACTGAAAAAAGGTTGAGAAACATTGGTATAGCTAATCAACTTTTTCAGTGAAATTCATAAAATCAGATGAGTTTCATAAATCAGACCAGACCATAGCGGATGGAAGAATCTTAGTCTTAGCTACTGTAAAGCTAATTTAAAACAGCTGATCACTGGAGATCAGCACAATTATATCAATGTTTTCCTGCCTTCTTGATAAAAATGTAAAGGCACTGACTGTATGGGGCTTTTTTAAATCTTATATAATGTAATCCTTATGCTGTCACTAAGGGACTGAAAGCCTGCTGCATGACAGTATACATAGGTGATGACAAGGGATGAATACAAGTTCTGACCAATTCTTGCTTGTTTGGGCATTTATGCGAACGTTGGACTTTTAGCCCGATCAGCATGAGTCGAAATTCATATACAGGGCTGGTGCTACCACTAGGCAAACTAGGAAGCCACCTAGGGCACACTGCTGCCTAGGGGCGCTCAGCCGCTTGTTTCCCTCCGCGTCTGCATGCTCTGCAGGCTGCAGCATGTAACCAACTCAGTCTCAGGCAGCTGCTCCATCCGTCCGGTAGTGTAATTAGAGGCGCAGCACGGCACTGGAGCCAGAGCTAGAGGAAGCAGAGCCGATGCTTCCTGTATAACGCCGCCTCCTGTCACATGGGCAAAGGGTGTGTGGTCAGGGGAGGAGCCAACGGGGGCGGCAAAATGAGGTTTTGCCTAGGGTGTCAAAATCCTTGCACCAGCCCTGTTCATATATAGTAGCAGTTTTTTCTTCCACTACTGTATATGTATATGTACTGACAGCTTCCCTTTTTCTCCATCATTGGTTGTTAAGGTGGAATTCCTGCCCAACACTAACTATTCTTATAAATGTCCCCTCCCCCTTCCTGCTACCTATCCTGCCTACTCTATATAAAAAGATGTGTATACTTACCTTTTGTCAATCCACTGCCATCTAGCCACGTGAACCGGCAGTTCTGTCTCCCCTGTGTCAATGAGCGGTAGCTGCAGGAGAGAGGAGGGAATGCAGACAACATCTGGGACATGGAAGCCTATGTCATGGGTGACACGGAGTGCTCCCTGACACAGGAGAACCAAAGTTGTGGGATGACGTGACCAGTGTGGACTGGATTTAAAAAAAAAAAAAAAAAAAAAAAAAAAAAAAAAAGGAAGGTATACGGATATTTTTTTAAAGATAAGATAGGCAGGATAGGTAGCAGGAGAGGGGAGGGTATTTTGGGTTAGGCAGGAATTCCATATTGAGGAAGGGGTGGGTGCCAGCATATGCAACTGGTGACATCACCTGTCCCCATTCATTTGACTACCAAAAACAAAGAAGATAAATGCCATTTGTTCTGCATCCAGCAGGGAATCCAAGGTGTTTTGCCTGCAATATCAGATTTGACCACAAGATGAAGCCAGTGGTAAATGTACCTTTTTTATTTTGCAGAAACTGTTCATCTTTAATAAAGAATTCCCATCATTCTTCAGACTGAGGAGCTTAGACTCCATCTTAGAGACTGAAAGTAGGAACCAGCTATCAGATTATATGTTACTAAAACTTGCATCCACTTGCATCTTCTAACTACAGCATCGCTGGTGAGAATTAATTGTCGCCAGCTACAGACTAGCTTATTCATTGCATTTCTGTATATTTCATATACTGATTATACAGTATGTATCTTTGCTTTTTCTTAAAGCGGAGTTCCACCCAAAAGTGGAACTTCCGCTTTATGGGAAGGTAACCCCCTGACACGCCACAATAGGCATGTCATTTTTTTGGGGGAGGGGGGCGCAGAGCCGGAAAGAAATTCATCTGTCCCCCTCTTCCTTTCGGCGATCTTCTGGGACACGTCACAGGTCCTAGAAGATATGCCGGCCATTCACAGCATCCAGGCTGTTGATGAAATGCAGGTAGTATCTCTGATGTGATGACATCAGTTCAGCTCTTTTCATCATTACACTATTAGTGCAGGGGGATGGAGTGACACCCTCTCATGGGGCTGGTCCATGATGCCCTGCAATTGTAGATTGTACTCAGCGTTCTTGGTTATATTAAGCTGATTGAAAAGGAATTACTGTGGGGCACAGGCGAGAAGGTGCTCCCTGCAAACAACAGACACAGGAAGAATTTAAATGTCTATATCTGCACACTTCTTCCTGGTCAATAACTCAAAGTATAAAAGCTTGAGACTGATCATGATAGCCAAGCAACTCAAATTTTCACAAGCATAGGTCAGATATGGCAGCTTCCATATTCCTCTCATGCCATGTTTTCTTCAAGAATAGAAACTCTTCACTGAATAATGCTGAAAGACCCTTTAATTCTCTAACATCATCTGTAAAGCTTAGTAAATAGCTAAGGCTCATTGGCGATAAGTGCATTCCTTGACTATTGTTAAATTAACAGCTTAGAGGAATGCATGGAAGAGAGAAACACAAGTAAAATGAGCAATCTAGAATGTATCATATTGCACAGCTGTTAGCAGAAACGCACCAACTAAGGATGAATTACACATATATTGTTACAAACAGAACTAACTTGACTGGCATAACTAGCATTTTACATAATAGCTTCTTAACTGGGATTTAATGATATATATGCATTCATATGATACTGAATACAGACACACCAAAATAGGTCTAGGCATGTACAGTGTATGGGGCATCTATTTGATTGCTTTTTGCGCTGCTCAAAGTAGAGGTGAAAGTATATCCCTGTGTCCCATAACATGGGATGCAGGCTTGTCCTAATGCCAATCCAGGGGGTAAAGTGGAAAAGATCACCACTACTCCCAACCAGCCCAGGTGAATAAACAAGAGCAGCCTCAGCCTAAATGTCTCCACCAAAACCACGCACCCTGATGCATTTCACCCTGCCCACTGGGGCTTAGTCATAGGGTGGAGACATGTAGGATGAGGTCTATCATTTATTCACCTGTACTGGTTGGGAATAGCGGCAATCCTTTCCTCTTTACATGTAACGTTCAGGGACCATGGTCACATGACCAAGCACAGGAAATGCATTCAGAAACACCATTGGTTGCATATCACAGCACCTCTTTGCTCACACTCTTATAGTAAGTGTAATCTACGCACACACACACACATACCATATAAATGATCCTTACATTTGTGTTCATTGTGAAGAATTCACCCTCACATAAAGATAAAAATATTACTGTTAGTAGTTACTTATCTAAGAGAAAGAAGATGCTCATTGCTTAAGGAACCCAAGCAACCACTGGATGAACCCCAGGGTTCTATGGAACCCTTGTTGAGAGAAGCTGATGCATTTCACCCTGCCCACTGGGGCTTAGTCATAGGGTGGAGACATGTAGGATGAGGTCTATCATTTATTCACCTGTACTGGTTGGGAATAGCGGCAATCCTTTCCTCTTTACATGTAACGTTCAGGGACCATGGTCACATGACCAAGCACAGGAAATGCATTCAGAAACACCATTGGTTGCATATCACAGCACCTCTTTGCTCACACTCTTATAGTAAGTGTAATCTACGCACACACACACATACCATATAAATGATCCTTACATTTGTGTTCATTGTGAAGAATTCACCCTCACATAAAGATAAAAATATTACTGTTAGTAGTTACTTATCTAAGAGAAAGAAGATGCTCATTGCTTAAGGAACCCAAGCAACCACTGGATGAACCCCAGGGTTCTATGGAACCCTTGTTGAGAGAAGCTGGTTTAGTACATGCTTAAACAGATTACTGTGCTAATTTGCTCTTGTTGGAACAATTATTAATTATCCATTGGGGTTGATTTACTGAAACTGGAGAGTGCAAAATCTGGTGCAACTGTACATGGTAGACCATCGGCTTCTAACTTCAGCTTGTTCAATTAAATGATAAGTTCACCTTTGGGAACATGATACATGCTCTACCTGTTTTTAGGCTGGAACATGGCCCAACCCCCCGCCCCCCCCTCCCGTGAAAGCAGTATGAGGAGAAGTTCCCC
>BLSH010241352.1:835041-850245 GCA_018402905.1 Glandirana rugosa
AGGAGCAACCAAGGACTAAAAGACAAAGATAGGCACTTAACCCCTGTAGGGGTAGTGCCCTCTGGTAAGGAGGGGAACATTGGGGGAGCACGTGTGACTCACATCAAAAGCTTTGAATATGGAAAATTATTAAACTGTCACCTTTGAGCACTTTGCACCTTTATTATAAACAGATGATGATAAACTGATATTCACCGAAGATCCAGACTGAGAAAAGCGGATTAACCATTTCTTATCACATACAACAAAAGGATTTCCTAATTTGTTTGTTTTTTGGTTTATGGACACATTTGTTGTTTTTCTGAGGAAAGCAGCACGCACATACCAGACCCTAATTTTGGACTGTACATATACTCTTAAATATTTGGTTACAATTTCTAGAAAAGTTTTTTATTATTTAAGTTGTGCGTTTTATTTATATTTATTTTTTGTTAGTGACGTTGCCTTACAATTTTTAAGTGTTTAATTATAGCACTACAAAAACAACATATACATCATTTTTCAAGCACCCTTTACACATTTATGGACTAACACGGAAATCTACACTGAAACTATTGCATTTTATTAGCGTTTTTTGCACTGACATACACTATTTTCCCTTATACCCAAAGCTCAGACAGCGCCACACCCAAACCTCATTCACTTTACACCAATCCCACCCACGGGAGGGAATACTGGAGGGCAGCAGTCGAGCAACCTTTATCCTAAGCGCAATACACCTATTATCATATTAGTTCTATCCGACTTGTGCCCATAGAATTCAATGGAAGTCGCCTCCAAGTCTGATCCCCCATCTTAATGCCAGCGACTTTGTCAATGAAAAGAATAGGAATTTATTTTGGGCAGCCCCTCCCTCCCTTCTCTGATTGGCCACAGGCAAAGTTGCCTGGCATAGTTAAGTTTGAAGTTGCCTTGAAGTTGCCTGGCAAAGTTGTGCCTGAAGCCCCTGTGTGTTACTCGCCACCAGTTGTCCCACCCAACCCCTAACCTGCCCCGTGCCTAATTCCCCCCCTAAACACACCCACGTAAATTTGCTCGTGAAGCTGTTAAATGTTTTATGCAGAATTAAGTTACAAAAATAAATTTTAACAACAACAGCTAAATAAATATTAACAACAACAATATTAACATTATGCATTTTTTAATGATCTGACTGTGATAAAAAAAATAAGGATAAAATATGTTTGTCTACTATAGGCACTGCCTTGTTAAGTAAATATTTTAATGCTATATTAAATATAGCATAAAAAATTAAAACCAATGAATGACACCTTCACTGACTTAGGATGCAGATAGACTTACAGCTGAGCACAGCACTGAACAGGGGAGCAGGAGCTGCCAAAGTTGACTTTATCTATTAACAAGCTGGTGATTGGTTGCTAGGCGGTCCGAGCAACCAATCACCAGCTTGATAATAGGAAAAGTCAACTTTGGTAGCCCCTTCCCAACGCTCCTCCTGCCCTGCCTCTGCCCCACCACATCTAGTTCTTTGCGGACTCCCGTTGTATGCCAGGCCCTGCTTGGAGAATGACAAGGTGCAGAGGCTGGGAGCAGAATCGGTTCCTGTCCACCCCCCCGGTGTGGCTCCACACTCATCCTCAGCTTTTTTCCACTCACCTAACGCAAGCAGGTAAGTGGAAATTTTGAGGGCTGCAAAGGGTACTTGGGTAAGCCAAATATATAATTCCTATAGTGGAAATATAGGTGTTAAAGCACACAGAAGCACAAGACAAAAATGTGGCTTGAATTGGATATTCTCTCATTAGCTTATAGTAGTTAATCACAGTCAACTGGACTTCATCTGTAATGTAGAGGTGTTGAAGACATTTTGTAGTTTCTCCAAGAACTTTCTTCAGTTCTAATGAGTGTCAGAAAGATACTCCAGCATTTATAACCCTATAGGTAACTCATTAATCCAATCACTATGTAATGTGTGTTGATTGTCCAAGAAAACATCAAATACTGCTCTTGGACAATAACAAATTACACATTGCATGGTGATTGGATTAAGGTGTCTGTGCTGTGTGTGTGGATAGAAATGCTAGGTTTTCTTCCTGACACTTATTAAAAAAAGTGGCTTGGCAAAGCTGCAAAACGTCTTCCATATTACGGAGCAAGTTCAGCTGAATGTGACTAACTACTACAAGCTATTAAACAGATAATTGCCAGAATGATCTGACAGGGAGTAACCATAATTTGCAATTTGTTAACAGGTGCAGAATTAGAAGAAATAATGCAAAACAGGTTCATGATTACATGAGGATGCAAAAACTGCAGAATAATACAAAAAAATGTATTAAAACTGCACAAACATGGTCTCTTCACAGCAATCTATTTGGCTCAGTCAGGGTAACATGTGGCTGCATAGTCTCTATAAAACTTTTTAAAGCAGTTGTAAACCACAAAAAAGAAATGAGTCCCTTACAGGTGTTATGATAATGTGCTAGTATGCAACGCATACTAGCACATTTTGACAGACTTATCTGCAAAGAGAATCCTCCAGCGTAGCACTGTCATGGCTCCTCCAGCTGCTCCCCTATGGTTCCCCACTTACCAGAGCAATGATCTTTGTGCACGGTCCTGCTCCTTAAGGTGAGCCGGAAACCCCTCTGGTCTTCCTCTTTATCCCCCTGTGTGGTTTCTGCTCCAGATCTCCTTTCAGATTTTTTTTCTCTGCAGCATAGACATGGAAAAGGAAAGCAGAGCAACGATCTTTGTGCACGTTCCTGTTCCTTAAGGTGAGTCGGGACCCCTCTGGTCTTCCTCTTTATCCTCCTGTATGGTTTCTGCTCCAGATCTCCTTTCAGATTTTTTCATGCAGCACCATAGGGGAGCAGTCAGAAATGCATACAGCCGTAAGGAAGATTATTGTCTAAAAATTGGCTTCCCTATACAATCTTCACATGTATGAATACGAACGACTGATTAAGGAGCAGTGACTGCTGTTTTTAATAGATTGGAAAACAGACTTTGAATAAGACTTTATATGCATAATTTTATATACTTATATATATATATATATATATATATAAGTACATAGGGATGGTGAGGTTTATGTATTGTTTGTGATAGATGTACACTCAATCACTTATCTTCTAATGTAAAGTGGCGCGGCTAACTTTGACAGAAAGTGTACAGATTGTGTCTAATACATAACGTGTCAAAGTCTACTTCAATAACGTAATAGTAATAAAATTTATTCAATAATGTAATCAAACCAAAAACACTGAAATTTGCTCAGTTGCAGAATTGTCGCTGTCGTCACTTTCAGTTTCTGATGATAAATTTCCCCAAAAATCAGTATTACTCAATTCTGCAAATGATTCTTATTTACTATTGGTTTTTTCTAGCTGATCAAAAACCACTTTTGACGTAAAGGGACACTTTTTGGTTGCTATGGACATTCTCATGTTTCCAGGCAGAAAGAATGACATTTATAATATAAAAGTGAATGCAGGGCTCTGGGCAAACCACTAGGGACAAAGGGGATGTGAAATGTTTTCATACAGTAATGTAATCTATAAGATTACAGTGTACTGTATGTGCTGTGTGTGTTTCACTTTTTGAATTTCCTGCCGGTCTCCGTCCCCGTGCGACGCGCCGCTCGCAGGGAACGGAGCCAGGCACACAGGAGCCATCTGGCGACGGTCACAGCCCGCAGACACTGCGGGGGACATCGCTGGATCCTGAGGACAAGGTGAGTAACACTGCCTGGATCCAGCAATGCAATCCCGAGTGTGGCTCGGGGTTACCGCTAATGGTACTGAAATTCCACCCCGAGCCACATTCGGGATTACCGCCAGGGAGGTTAAAGGTGACTATGCCTGCATCTGAGTATGGTGAGTAAGTGGGAAAACCACTACAGCTATACCATGACCTGTATAAATAAAAACCTTCACCAACATGTTATTCATTGTTTAGTGATAACCTCAGAAAACACTAAAGCTAAAAAAAGACATCTAGCATTTCCAGAAGGCCACCAACGGCAGCCTATATATTCCCTATACTAAAAGTATCCTTAGCAAAACAAATACAAACATTAGCATTCAATGCTAAGACATTAGCATTTGTTAGGAATCTATCTACTAGGAATTTGGATGACATTTGAATTTGTGTAAAACATTTTTCCTCCTTGTATCAGCCAAGAACAAACAGCAGAAGAAAAATGCACAAGGACAAACAAGTCCTTCATTGCACATTTGTTGAAGGAAAAGCCTGAAGGCTTCATTTTAGCGTGCATGTGATCTTTTCCATATGGTATATCAACCAGGTCAGTTGAAATTTGTTTGGTAGGAGGATGAGATGTCAAATGACAATAAGAAAACATCTGGTTGCTATTGCTACACAGACCTCAAGGGTCATTTCTAATGGTATAGGGATACACAATTGTATGTCCGCTGAAATAAACATAAATCCCATATGTCAGACTGCCCAGATGGGGTTAGAGGACCACAAGCAAATATACCAGTATATCAGTTATTTCTGTGTAGCACCTAAGACTGTGGTATCAGTTAACCCAAACTTTTTTTTTGTAGATGTTGCAAATATTGAATATTTTAGCCTTTTATTTGATGATGAGGTTAAGGGCATATAAGTAGACTTAATCATATAAAGTTCATTGAAATCCTTGCTATGCTTAGAAAAGTGAACTTGCTCTGGGAGCAATCATAATTCAACTGAGATTTCACTAATTCAGTAGTTAGACCCTACATTTTATGGACACGCTTTTTAGATGGACTGTTCAAACACAATGAGATTTAAAAAAGAAAACTGTATTGATTGAACAAACTGTACTCTGTTTACAAGAAATCCTCTGAATTCCTCTTTGAAACAAACTTCCAGCATTTACTGGTTCTTTCTGCTGACCTCCATGTCGTTACTTTATCCTGTAGTGATGTGGAGGTTGTCAAGGGGGACCAGTGAGAACTGCTGGGGAATCAAGTTGATCGACACTCTCAGAAGAGTCAATTTTTCAACAGACTTCAGAAGAGGATTTCTGTTGAAAGGAGCTGCATTCTGGGGGTGTGAAAAATTTAGGTATTCCATGTCTTCTTTTTTCAGTTAGGTTAGCATTTCTTTTGAAATAACAGGGTAAATATTGAAATGAGCCTAGCACATCTAAATCGACAATATAAATGCTATACCTTTTTTTCCAAATAAACTCGATTTTGCCTCTTCTGCCTAACTTAATTGTTGCTAAAATTAACCAAAATAGCGGCCATTTATATCACAATTAACTAGCCATCCAGACCCCACTAGAGGGACAAGGGCACAGGAAGTATTTTCCTGTGCTCTAGAAGTCCCTGGTGGCCATGTCAATTGCTGACCCATTATAGCATTTACTGTATGACTTAAATCTAAACAGAATTATTTTTAAATGAGATAAGGCTACTACTTATCAAGCAACCCCCTAGACATTGTGCAAAAATATATCTCTTTATGTTTTTATTTACCCTGATTTGGATATGATTTTCTTTGTTGTAGGACTATTTTAATATGTCTAATGATGCTATAAGTATAGAAATATCCCAAGGAAAGGCAAAGAGGCTTTATAAATTACTCAAGTCTGACAGGTCCAACTATATGAAGGAGTATCAAAATTTATTGTATAAACTTTACACGATCCAAGACAAGGGATGCCCCCCGGCTAGGTGGTGTCCGGCTGGGCCAATACATAAATAGTGTGACACACCACAACTAAACCAAGGACTCACATACAATAATAGACAAACAATGATCTTCCGGACACCAGGGGGATTGTGATGTCTGTGCCGCCTGGGGGAAAAAATCCCCTGTATATGGAAATATTGGTGTAAGGCGGCCCCAGGCACACCAGTGCCTCTGGTTGCTATAGCAATGTGTGTTCTATTACCCCTACAGGGGTGTATTGAAGGGGAAATCCCTGTACATGTGACCAGCGCTGGTGGCAGCAGGAGGAGGGAATGGAGGGAAAATTCCCAGGGAGCAGTACTGGGAAGACAGTCCTGGTACTGGGGGACAAGGTGCTATTCCTGTAGTTCCATGGCAGTTAGTAGTGGAAAACCCTTGTAGGGTGCTGCTCATTGATAGATGTATGTCCTTTCCCGGATGAGGGACAGTGTCCTGTAGGGCCTGGGAGGCCATATGGTGGAGCGGCCTAGGTTGGGAATCCTGGAATGGAGGGTATTGAGGGATCGGGGTAGGCTGATGCTATGCACTGCTCAGTGCCATACCCCAGTAGATAATGCTGCTATGTATCCCAATGTCTGAAGGTATGTCCTTCCCTGAGCCTAATGCCTTTCTTCCGGCCTGGTGGACACTATTGGACACAGTGAGGGGGCACCTGAATAGGATGCAGAGACCGGGAGGTTCTTAGCCGAGTGAGGGCTGGATGGTGTAGCTCCAGATGGTGCCTACTTCCATCCCACTATATGGGGTGTACAATTGTGGTATAGCCCATGTCGCTCTCCTTCCCATGTTGTCTCTCCCCTTTGTCACTCCAAAGCGCGCTGTGTCTCACTGCTGTGTCTTAGGATATACCACTGGCCCTCGTAGTGCGTTCCACCTCCTGAGTTCCTTTCCGTATTGGAAGCACTGGCCGGCGTCACGGGCGGAAGTGACGTCAACGCGTTTCGCAATAGAGGTGCGTAGCTTCGTCTGGACAGGGATATCCCCTTCAATACACCCCTGTAGGGGTAATCCCCCTGACGTCCAGACGATCATGGTTTGTCTATTGTTGTATGTCAGTCCTTGATTTAGTTGTTGTGTGTCACACTATTTATGTATTGGCCCTGCCAGGCACCACCTAGCCGGGGGGCACCCCCTGTCTTGGATTTTTTAATCATGTAAAGCTTATACAATAAATTTTGATACTCCTTCATATAATTGGACCTGTCAGACTTGAGTCATTTATAAGGCCTCTTTGCCCTTTCTTGACATATTTCTATATATGTGCTTTCTGGCTTTAGATCTGATCAACCTGTATGGTAGACAGGTCGCTATAAACATATCGTGTTTATGCAGTCGCACCACTGGTTTAGATTCTTGGATAGCTAATGATGCTATAAGCAAGATCTACAAAAACAAATTATATCCCCTGGCAAAGATGAATGAAAGAATGTTGCTCATTAGAGTAGAGCTATAGGTAAAACTTTTTTTTTTCATTTTGAATAGAGCAAGGGAGGGTTATAACCCCTGCTGGACTTTTTTTTACCATCTGTGTCCCATTGTGGAGATTTTCCTTCACCTCCTGTCCCATAGTCAAACAGGAAGTGAGAGTAAATCCCTGCAAATAAAGAGAGTTCCTTGGGGACCTCCAGGTCACCAGAACTAGTGTCTCTATTGGAAAGTTTCCCCTCTATTACTTTTTTGGGGGAAACTCAAAATTTGGGATTTTCTTTTACTTTCAATGATAATGGTAAATAGGACACAAAGAGATCCCTCTTCACTCTATCCAAAACTAAAAAAAGGCTAGTTTTGTCCTCAGCTATACTTTAATGCTTAGTACATAATAATAAGGTATTTGGGAATATAATTGAAGAACAGTTACGGCTTTCCCATCACACAAGGGCAAAATATAAGAAATGTCTTCTAGCTTAAAACTCCTTGGAGGTAAATAATGCCATGCTTTTGAGGGTGTAAGTGTACATTCAAGGACTTTTTTTAGGTAAATACATGTGCTGCCTCCTGGGGATATCTAACATTACAAAAGTACACATATAAATATATTTTTTTCTTTTTATCTTACTTTCACTTTTATTTTAGTATGTATTCATGATATGATATAATAATCGAATTAATGAGTTTACAGACAGAAGGCATATAAATACAGATGAATCAGATTCAGATAAGAAATAAGGACATATGTAATCAGGAAGTTATTGAAGTGTATCCCTAGGCACAACCTTTTTTCAGTTTTGAATAAGGTAGGGAAAGGTTAGTACTGGTAGCCATTATCACTGAGGGAAAATCCAACATTTTAGAACTGTTCAAAGAACAAGAGGTAAAGAGAAATTGTCCGATGGGGACACCTGATTCAGAGCAACTGTCTTAAGCTGAATACACATTATCCAATTTTCTGTAGATATTCTTCAGATTTAACAAAACCATATAATATGAGGTCAAACCTTAGGACTTTCAGTTTGTAATTTCTTGAATGGTACATAGACAAAAAATTGTATACTTACCCGACAGTAATTTTCCTTTCCTGATACATAAGCACGACAGCATATACAAATGGGTAGGCTCCGCCCTCTGCCCAATCACAGGTCCAGTTATACAAAAGTAAGTAATTTCCCTCAAGACAGCATTCTTGTAGCAATATTCAATGCAAAGCCCCAATGGAGGGTTTTGTATGCTGTCATGCTTATGTATTAGGAAAGGAAAATTACCATCAGGTAAGTATACAATTTTCCACTTTCCTGACACAAGCATGGCAGCATATACAAATGGGATGTAGCATGCCACAAATGACAAGGGAGGGAAATTCTGAAGTATTTTTTAACCATTGGCTCTTGGCAGTGGCGGCATTGGGGGGGCGGCGCCCATGCGCCCTCAACATCTCCACCGCCCCCTATCCATGCGCCCTACCCCTTTCAGGATGCTGGACGCATAGATTACAATTGCGGGGATTGGTGGGGGGTGTTTCCTTTGAAGCACATGATTAGAACCAGAGGCTCTATTTGGCTTCAAAGTGAGATGGGCTCGGGGCACAGATAGTGCGCCCCGATCCCACCCAATTGTGTGACGATAGCAAATGAATTTTCGCTATTTTCACACTAGGGGTCCTCCCCTCCAATCAGGAGCCAGGTCGGTGGGAAGACCTGTTTCCCAAATGGCCGATCCTATTGGATGCCTGCGCTTTGCAAGAAGGAAACATGATCCGCGTGCCGCCACTGGTGCCCGCGCTGTGGAGAATAGAGTGGAGACACAGGAGGATTATCTCTCTCCACAGTCCAGTAAGTTCCGGACCCCCTGTGGGGGGAGGGAGGGTGCTGTCAGAGCCGCAAGTCTCGCAGCTCGGGGGGGTGCTGTCAGAACTGCAAGTCCCTCAGCCGTGGGGGGGCTGTGCTCTGGCTATACCCTACCTGTGATACCGGGCTATATACTTCTACCTACCTGTGATACTGGGCTATATACCCCTACCTACCTGTGATACTGGGCTATATATCCCTACCTACCTGTGATACTGGGCTATATATCCCTACCTACCTGTGATACTGGGCTATATACCCCTACCTACCTGTGATACTGGCTATATACTCCTACCTACCTGTGATACTCGGCTATATACCCCTACCTACCTGTGATACTGGCTATATACCCCTACCTATCTGTGATACTGGGCTATATACCCCTACCTACCTGTGATACTGGCTATATACCCCTACCTACCTGTGATACTAGGCTATATACCCCTACCTACCTGTGATACTGGCTATATACCTCTACCTACCTGTTACACTGGGCTACATACCCTTACGTACCTGTAATACTGGGCTATATACCCCTACCCACCTGTTATACTGGGCTATATACCCCTACCTACCTGAGATACAGGTTATATACCCCTACCTACCCGTGATACCAGGCTATATACCCCTACCTACCTGTTACACTGGGCTACATACCCATACGTACCTCTAATACTGGGCTATATACCCCTACCTACCTGTGATACTGGCTATATACCCCTACCTACCTGTGATACTGCCTATATATATCCTTCCTGTGATACTGACTATATATATCCTACCTGTGATACTGGCTATATACCCCTACCTACCTGTGATACTGGATCTATACCCTACCTGTGATACTGGCTGTATATCCTATCTGTGATGCTGTCCTGTGATGCTGGGCTATATACTCTGTCCTGTGATTCTGGGGCTGTATACTCTGCCCTGTGGTGCTGGGGGCTGTATACTCTGTCCTGTGATGCTGGGCTGTATACTCTGCCCTGTGGTGCTGGGGCTGTATACTCTGCCCTGTGGTGCTGGGGCTGTATACTCCTGTCCTGTGATGATGGGCTGTATACCCTGTCCTGTGAGGCCGAGCTGTAAACTCCTGACACAATATGTGGAATACAGGGGGCAGAGTGGGTGGGTTCTATAAGGGGTGGGGCTTATGAGATATGGGAGGGGTCAAAAAGGAAGGGTGGGGTCTGGTGCCACCCCATCCTAAAACTTCACCAGTCACCACTGGCTCTTGGATAACACAGAACGTCCAAACTCTACCGTAGTCAAGGCTGCCGATTCTACTCTATAATGAGTGCAAAAATGTGCCATAAGTGGACCATGTTGCAGCCCTACATATTATTTCTGAGGAGACACCCTGGAATTCTGCCTATGAGGCAGCCAAACTTTTAGTTGAGTGAGCCTTCATACCCATTGGAGGTTCCAGTCTTCTTTACGTGTAAGCTCTCCTGATGGTCTTGACCAGCCACGAAGACATTGTTATATTGGACGCTGCTAACCCTCTTTTGGCACCGCCTGGCATGATGTACAAATTCTCCGCCTTCCTAAAAGAAAAGACAAGTCCTCTTGCATCCCTGTGAGGACAATACCTTGGCTTCGGTGGAATGATTTGTTTACCTTGGGGTGATGCTGAGGGAGCGTCCTCAGTACCATTCTGTCCGGAAAATGACAAAAATATGGAGCTTTGTGTCCCAGGGCTTGGCTATCCAATACTCTTCTTCCTGACATAATGGCCGTAAGGAATGCTGCCTTCAATGTTATGTACCATAGTGAGATTGACTGATCCCCTAAAAAGGGGTTTTGAGACAACATATCCAGTGCTAGTTGTATATCCCAAGGGGGAACAAATGATCTATTCGGAGGCAGAACTCTACTACAAGCCTTAAGAACTGGAGGACCAACAGGTGAGTGGCCCATCTCACTCCTGAAAATGCTGACAGGGCGGAGACTTGAACCCTCAGCGTATTTACATGTAGGCCCATGTCTAGGCCTGTTTGGAGAAAGTCAAAATTTTTGGGATTTTGGTGGAGATAGGGGATCGAATCCTCTTTCTCCTGCAAAGATGGTAAATTTCTTGCAGATTTTGAAATAAGTATTGTTTGTGGTCGCCGCTCTAGCCTTTAGTAGTGTCTCGATGACTGCAGCTGAACAGCTAATTTCGCTAACTCTTTGCCGCTCAGTTTCCAGGCCGCTAAATGGAATTTGGCAGGATCCATGTGGTTTACTTATCCCTCCTGGAGAAGATTCAGCACCGGTAGAAGGATTGTAGGTTCCAGTGCCAGCAATTGCAACAAGGGGAATCATGGCCTGTGGGGCTAAAAAGAAATGAGTGCTATTACTACTTCTAGGTGTCTGTGTATTCTGATGAGAAATTTGAATATCAAAGGTATTGGTGGGAATGCATACGCTATGTTGCACTCCTTCTGTTTCTGGAAATGTTATTCTTGCTCGGAAATGCTTTCACTTGTTGTTGGCTGGTGATGCCATTAGATGAAGGTCTGGATGACCCCAGGGATTGCAGATCTCGAGGAACACTGTTTGGCTCAAGGACCACTTGTTGTTGTCCAGTGTCCTACGACTTAGTGCATTCCGCTAAGTAGTTCTGAGGGGCTGGAATATGCATGGCTGTAAGGCCTTCCAGGTTCCGCTGTGCCCAACTCATGATGGGTGAGACTTCTGATAGGAGTGTTCGGCTCCATGTCCCTCCTTGGCAACACACATATCCGACTGCCGTCTATGCTGTCCATGTGGAATACTACATTGGCTCCCTGTACTTGTTTCCATAATGCTCTCAATGCCTGAATGGCTGCTCTCAGTTTGGTTACATTGGATACTTCTTTCTACTCTATTTTCTACTGACCTAGGAGCCTGTTGAGGTGTGCTCCCCAGCCCATTGCTGATGCATCCAACGTGATCACCATCGGGGGACCTGGATTGAGTTGGTGATAATTCGTTAAGTTTGATGATTTCCGCCACCAATCAAGAGATCGCGTCATTGCTGGTGACACCCTGATCCATTGCTGTGTGGAACAGCTTTTCCGTTGTTTCAAGAACTCTACCTGGAAAGTTCTCATTCACCAGTGAGCCCATTTTACCATGAATATAGTGGCTGATAGTGACCCTAGTAAACTGAGACACTGGGAGGCTGTAAGGTGTGGACGGATTGACCACCTCTCTATCTGCTGCTTTCTCTGTCAGAAGCTCTACTGTGTCCAAGACTCCCCCAGGAATATCATCCTCTGTGTGGGTGGGTACCAGTTGGCTCTTCTCCCAATTGATTAGCCATCCTAACTTTACTAAGGTTTGCACCAAGCTCCTCCCTATTATCTATCAGAACTTGAGGATTTCGGGCTACCAGAAGAACGTCATCCAAATAATAAAACACTTGTAGGCCTAGCTTGCATGAGATGATGACGTCAGGGAGTAAGACTTTGTAGAATGTCCTTGGAGATGTTGACAGGCCAATGAACTGAAAATGGTACTTAATGACTGCAAACTGCAGAAACCTTTGAAACTTTTTGTGGACTGGGACATGCAAGTACGCATCCTTTAAATCTAAGGATAACATCCAATCCCCTTGTCTGATGGCCTGTGTCACTGACTGTAGAGACTCCATTTGAAAACTCTGTACCTATTGGGCAAGGACACACTTGTAGTCATGCAAAACAAACTCTAAAGCTCACACCATTATCCAAAAACGGCTGATCTGGTCTTACCTGATCTGGTTGATCTGTGTACCTCCTGTCATGTGCACTTGGACAATGCCTCTGCCTCTATTATATAGGGAGAGGGGAAGGGCTCTTGTCCCCCAACAGGTGTCCCCTAATTGAGCTGCCATCTTGCTACTCCCTGCAAAACTGGAAGTAGCCAGGCGCCATTTTGGAATAGGGCTAATGCCCTAACCATGCACCCAGTGCCAGAAAAATTAGCTGTATTATGCTAAACCTAGCATAATACAGCTTAGGACTGAACTCAGAGACCAGCATCCTGCCCCCCAACACCTGGATCATGGGGGAGGCCATCCCCTTGTAGGCTGTTTACACCTGAATGGAGGGAGAGGCTGAACCTGTGTGGCTAGGCCAGATAAATCCAGCAAGGTGAGGGCAAAAATAAAAATTCTTCGCTTTAAGAGGTTATTACCGGCTGAACATTGAGGACCAAAAAGAGAATATCGCTCTGAGAAGATGTTGAATGATGAAACTAGTAGGGCGGGGCTAAGAACGCTGACACCTTTGTGCTACACAGAGGTCGGGCTCACGGTGGAAGTGATCTGTAACCGGAGATGACCTGTGGATGTGTACATATGTATATGCCTTTTATCCCCAAGTGTCGGGCTGACACTAATAATATGTGAGTGCAATAGTTCATGTTTTTAAAGTAAAGATTTTAATTACGTTATTACACTATGGAGCCCTCTATTTCTTCCTATATGATCATTGAATGATGGGGTGGAGCTGCGAATTGGAGGATTAATAAATATCCACAGAAGCGGAGATATCTATACAAGATTCCACTGGCAGGCTGCAACAGACCGACATCAGCTGGGAGACATCCGAGGTAGGGTTGGATCAGCAGCAGAGCGATCCCTTTCAAAAGCACACAAGCTAATACACGCTGTTGCTGGTTATAATTTACCAGCCTGAAGCTCTGGTGAGTGATTTTAGTACTACTAATTACGGATCACAATATTACAGAGTGATGGAATGAAACACAGAAGAAAGTGATATTATTATTTTTGAATCACATAGAGACACATATATTTTCGGTTTTTGATACTTTTTTTGCACTGTTGTTTTTTTGAGTGGGACACTTAAAAGAAAGGATTCCTGTATTTTTTAAGGCTGCATTCACACAGGGGCGACCCGACTTTAGTGCGACTTTGCTAGGCGATTTCAGCACGCCTTTCATTGCGACTTCAGACAACTTACAACGCGACTTCATGCCAGGCGACTTTGCCTGTGACCAATCAGAGCAGGGAGGGAGGGTGTTGCCCTGGATAAATTATTTTCCTTTAACTGTATAGTCGCTTCCATTTAGATAGGGATCTGATTTGGAGACGACTTCTAGTTCTATGGGCACAAGTTGGATAGAAGTCACCTAGAAGTCATGCAGGAACTTTTTCTGAAGTTGCTCTGACTTCAGTAGTGTACAGTAAGACGGCTCCCATTCATTTCAATGGGATTTCAAATGTCAAGCGACTTGAGGTGACTCAAGTCGGAGCGCAAGTTGCCCCTGTGTGAATGGGCTCTTAGGTTAATTAATTCAGAGACTATATCATTTTTCACATTATTTATAAGGTTTATATTTTTGGGTAATTACCTTAGAGACTATTTTTGCATAATTTTTATAGAGTTTATATTTTTGTTTTTTTTAATTTGTATAAGGAATTGCTAATGTGTTTACAAATCACAGTACACTTTGAAGGAGATATGCTTTCACACAGAGAGATTCACGAAGAGATTAATTACATATTTATGCACTGGCACTTTATGTTTGAGTTCCACGTCACAAATTATAGAGAAAAAATGAATGCTCAAAAGGGGAATTGAGCAGCATACACTGCATTAGACCATGTAATGCTAGAAGTAAAAATAAAAAAAGTGTAGCGCTAAAAATGTGTGACATAATATGCAAAATAGGTAAACAATCAAAAAACCAATATTGAAAAGTATCATAAAAATAGTGTCATCAAAAGAGTTCATGAATCAATTAGTGCTATAATATGTGAAACATAGCAAATGTTCAAGGATGATCTAAATCTTCCATAAACGTAGAAAATGTGCACAAGAGCAAAGTTTATCCAAGCTCAACACCGTGAATCAAATTAATCCAAATCCAGAAAAGCATAACATAGTCCAATCAAGTGGCAGGGTGGACTCTCACCAAGATGTTGGACCCTCTCAATCATACAACCGGGGGGGGGTCAATCAGGCTTATGTGGTCTTCCACCACAGGGTCAAGCTGTACTTTCCACTGGGTGCTCCTTGTAGATGTCCTCACCGTGCGCCTATCGCAGTTTTTTATCAGGATTTCATATGTATTGCCGGCTTTACCTTTTATATATTCACTTACCTTTAATAAAAGTGGTGATTTTATTGCACCAAGTGGGGCATTTATATTTTTCTCCACATGTTTTTCTCGAGAGGGCCTTAAGGCCTTGCTTCTCTGATCAATTGGATTGGAGGAGTTGAGCCTAATCTACCCTGGCATTGCTGATCCTTGTTGAGGACATCTACCCGGAGCACCCAGT
>BLSH010241352.1:916532-927906 GCA_018402905.1 Glandirana rugosa
TAATGTGTTACGATGGTCTAACAAGTAGAGACGGTAATGTAGGGTAATGGTGTACTTTCCTCGAAATTCACAAAGATTAGGGTCCTTTTGTTTGTTTTTAAAAACTCATATAACGACGTCTACACCACCATACTCAAAAAAAGTCGTAGGAAAGGAAATAACAATGGACGAATAGGACAGTCCTTCTGATAAAGATAGGATCCTGAATGATAAGATTTCCCACTGTTACGAGTGAGTGACATGGTATAAAAACCTCCTCATTGTAACAGTGGAAGTGGACGAACGAGGATTAAAAATCCATGTTTTACTGTCGAGGGGGAAAGGAATAGAAGTATGGTATCGTGTGCGATCGTTCGGGTTCCGTCCGGACCCGGACCCGGACTTTGTCCCGAAGTTCGGACGGACCAGCAGAACCCGAACTTCCAGGTGTTCGCTCAACTCTAGTCACAATATACAGCGCTATAATAAAAAAAATGTCAAAAAAGCCATTCTTTTAGAGACACTTTTACTTTGCCTGTTCGTCTGTGAACTACAGAACACCTCCTGCTATGGTATGAAGATAAGGAAAGGGGGAGCTGTCATTTTGTACCTAAAAATTAGGAGCAAGCAGGTGAAGGTGACAATGTTACTCCTCCAAAAATATGGTACAGTGAGTGAGCATTGTCACCCTTTAGAATAGTAAGTCCTAGGATAGAAATAGTCTTCCTGACAGGATAAGCAGGTAACAATAAAGGAAAGGATGCTGAAAAAAACTCATACCACCACATCTGCAGCAATATACTCAAAAATTTTTGTTTGTTTTCCTGGGATTAGAAACACTTAAAGCTCCTTTCATGTGGTAATGGGATGTAATGGCAGAGATGAACAATCTGGTAGCATTGTGTAATCAGTCTACTGCAACCAGGAGGAAAATATTTCCACTGTCTCCCCTACTCTCTTGAAGTATATCTTTGCAACCAAATCGTTAAAATACCAAAATACAATGTGGTGCTAAGTTCATTTCAGACACTAGTTCATTAGTTCAGTAAGTAGATGCTGATGCCATGTATGAAACATCTGCTTTAGCTGTTCTTCCATCATCCTTCCTAGAAGTAGAACTTGCTATCTGACTAATTCTACAAATGAATGTGAAATGGACAGAGTGAACCTGTGAACACTTCAAACATCTATTAAAATTTAGAAAATATTAATACTGTTTGACAGAGGCACAGATCCAGCCGCATTCATTTTCTTCTGCATGATACTAAACAGTTCGTGAACATGCAGATAAATAAGCTGCCAGTTCTGTATGAAGATATTTATCATTTTTAAAGCCTTTCCCTATATCACTAATGTCACTCCTGTATTTTATTCTGGAAGTAGGGAGGCAAAGTGCTAGACTTACCTTAGTTACCTTAGAAACCTTAGTTGAGGTTCAAGTAAATCAAATGCTATAGTGTGACTGCTTTCTACTGCCCAGTTGAGCATCAAGGGGGTCCCCAGGGAATCAGCTTGCATGAAGTGAAAGGATGGAGTACACCAAGCCATAGTCCAAATAAGCGTCTATCAGAAGTTGATGGTCAATGCGTTTTAGGGGTTAACCACAAATCCCTGCCTCATCAGGGATTAGATTTAGTGCACTAAAGGAATCCTAATGGGTAGTTAATCCTGGATTTCAATTCTTAATGAGCTGTAGTTAGACATTTGCTTACATAAATTGTCTGGCAGCCATTGACATTTTAGAAACTTTTTACTAAAATAGCAAAAAATAATCACAAAATGTGGGGGGAGGGGGGAAATTACAGCTCATTTGACCTTTCTTTGCAGCGACACAGCCCGTACTTAGTTCTATGTATTCATCAATTGCTACTACAGTTTCTTTCATCTTCTATTCTATTCATACTACGAACTGGAACATTAACGTGCCGTGGGTTTTGCTACAATTTCTATGAATAGTGTAACTGTAAGGCTGGGTTCACACTTGTCCTACAAACGGACCGACATTGTGAGCACAAGTGGCATGACATCACCAAATCCATGGTTCCCTATGAGAGCCGTCTTAACTGGTCCGACAAAAGTCGGTCCGACTTTCAAAAAGGTTCCTGTACTACTTTGGTCTGACTTTGATCCTACTTCAGCCCATTGAATATCATTGAAGTAGGATCAAAGTCAGATCATTGTCCTAACTGATCCGACTTTGGCATGCGACTTATGCTCTGAGGATCTTGAAGGGGAACTCCACGCCAAATTTTTTTTAAAAAAAGGTATGGGTTCCCCCTCCAAGAGCATACCAGGCCTTTCGGTCTGGTATGGATTTTAACCACTTGCCGACCGCAGTCTGACGGCGACAGAGTGGCTTGTTATCGCAAACCGCCGACGGCGGCTGCGATAACTAGTGATGTGAGCGCGCGCCGCCGGAGTTGCTTTTGCAGGCTCACTGTGCCCGGGGGGTAGGGTTGCCACATCATCCTTTTAATCCAGGACACATATGAATTACACTGGTTCTGTGGCAAATTAAAGTAGTAATTAAGCTCACTTGGTGCCTTATCTGCATTAAATTGGTCTCAGAACCTGTGTAATTCATATGTGTCCTGGATTAAAGGGATGATGTGGCAACCCTACCGGGGGGGGGGCAGGGAGCGGGTGCGGCGGACTCGATCGTCGCCGGCTACCCACAATGGCCCCCTCGCAGTGAAAGAACGGAGGAACATGTATGTAAACACGGATCTCCGTTCTGTTGAAGGGGGAAGGGCGATGATCACAGGCTTCCTCTATATGGAAGCCATGATCATCCCCTTTCCCCAGCCAGCCCAGCCCCCATACAGTTAGAGCGCCCCCTGCAGGTTAACCCCTTAACTGCCAATGGCATTTACACAGTAATCACTGCATTTTTATAGCACTGATCTCTGTATAAATGCCAATGGTCTCAAAAAAGTGTCAAAATGGTCCGACATGTCCGCTGCAATATCGCAGTACCGCTAAAAATCGCAGATCGCTGCCATTACTAGTAAAAAATTAAAAAAATAATAAAAACCCCAGAAATGAATTCTCATCGACCGTAAACGCGGCAACTTTTGCGCAAACCAATCAATAAACGCCGAATGCAAATTTTTTTACCAAAAATATGAGGAAGAATATAAATCTGCCAAAACCGATGGAAAAAAATGTTTTTTTATATTTTTTTTGGATTTGTATTTTAGCAAAAATTAAGAAATTTGTTTTTTTTTGCAAAATTGTCGCTCTTATTTTGTTTATAGCGGCGATCAGAAATGACACAGAGGTGATCAAATACCACCAAAAGAAAGCTCTATTTGTGGGAAAAAAAAGGATGCAAATTTTGTTTGGGTACAACGTCGCACGACCGCACAATTGTTAGTTAAAGTGACGCAGTGCCGAATCGCAAAATGTGCTCTGGTCCTAAAGTGTGAAATCCTTCCGGGGCTAGTTAAGGGGAACCCCACGCCAACATTTTTTTAAAAAATGGCGTGGGGTACCCCCCCAAATCCATGCCAGACCCTTATCCGAGCACGCAGCCTGGCAGGTCAGGAAAGGGGGTGGGGACGAGTGAGTGCCCCCCCCCTCTTGAATCATACCAGGCCGCGTGCCCTCAACATGGGGGTGGGTGCTTTGGGGCAGGGGGCGATGATGTCACAAGGGGGCAGGGCCTCCAGATGATGTCAGCAGGTGGCCCTGCCCCATGGCAATACAAGTCCTTGCACACAGCAGAGCCAGCATTAGTGTGGGAAATCACGTCGAGTCAACATCGGAGGAAGAACAGAGGGAGAAGACCCAGCAAAAGAGCAAGAAGACCCGGTAAAAGAGCAAGAAGACAGAAGACAGAGAAGACAGTGCAGAGTGGAGGAGAACCGGGAGAACACATTGCCGGAGGAGGGAGAAAAGCCGGAGAGGGGAGAAGAAATCGGAAGAAGACGCTGGAGCGGATTTAATAAAATACTTTAAGAAGCTGTGTAGTGTGGGTTTTTTTTACATTTTTTTTTTTTATGTGAAATGGTAGGAGTACAATGTACCCCATACTCATTCACGTAGGGTGGGGGCTGGGATCTGGGGGCCCCCTTGTTAAAGGGGACTTCCAGATTCTGATAAGCCCCTGCCCGCAGACCCCGACAACCACCGGCCAGGGTTGTCGGGAAAAAGCCCTTGTCCTCATCAATATGGGGACTGAAATATGACAGGCAATATCTAGTACAGCTGCTGCTAGGAATATTGGTAAAATGTTTGTTCCGTTATTTTTTGCATAGCGCGGTATAGTAATATTGTCATGAGTTACGCACACCCATGGCAGCTAGCTAACCACGACTTGGTTCCGTGACTGGGGGTATATAAGGGAATAAGGGGGAACTTATACTGAGCAGTAAGACTTCACTGTACTTTCACAGCCCGCACTACCTTTGGCCATCACTAGAGGGAGAATGCACTCCAATCCAGCTGGCTGACCACACACAAGCAGATACGAATCTTACATACAATCTGGTGCACTCTAAGGGTTGGGGAGCAGTCTAGCAATTAGTACACACTTCTAGGGTTTCTCTGTCTATTCTATAAGCTAAACCCAAGTGTTAATCACTGTTCCCACTGTCCACACACCTACACACCAGACACACAATAAACGATACCCTGCCACTACCCAACAGTTTGTCCGCAGACTAGTCTGTTGGGCCACCACACACACACACAGATCTCCGTCTGGCAGATCTGTTAGTTTACAATCTGCATGCAATCTGCCAACACACACAGAGCAATTGCATACCGATTGGCATGTAGCTTAGACCGAGTATTTAGGCACTAAAATGAAACAACAATCTCTCCAGAGATATGAGCCCTAGCTTAGTGCACAGAAGTCATTTATTAATTTTATAATTTAATATCCCGAAAGTGGGCAATGCATAAGAAATATATACAAAGACAAAAGAGTTAAAAAAATACAAAAAGATAAACAGACATACAACTGGCAATTTGCTATGAAAATAAAAAGGAATAAAAACAGAAATAAACTTTACCACAGCTTATCCCTGGACAGAAGTATGTCGGAAAACCATATGGAGACTCCCCAGTTTAGAACGGACTTCGTGGAAGCACATCGTCCATATCTCAGGCTCCCCAATTTATTGAAATATGGATGTAAGCTGGACTTTAGCCCTTGGCTAACCAATCCTGGGGGGTGTTCTTGTCCCAGCCCACAGGATGTTTCATGTTCTGAAATGACCAGAGTCTAATTAGGCCAGAACGGTGCTGATCGCTGGGACATGGATAGGGTTTCTGACACCAGCACATCAGACCACGGTCTGCCTGCCGCAATCAGGCGCCATGTAACAGTTTTGTGTGTTTTGCTTGGAATCTACACATGCTACAATTACAGATTGACATGTACTTGCAACCCATCATGTGTACAATCAAAAGAATTATTTTCATCTCCCTGCCGCTAATATTTTAACTTTTATGAGAGATAAAATGTATTCCTTAAATCTGCTAATCCCAACCAAAGTTTATAGACCATCTGGAGCCTGGGGAATGCCCCCTGCGGATTCTTGTAGCCAAGAAGACTAGCAGCTTTCTTAGAGGCTTTGGAAGGTGACAATCTATGATTACCCTGCTGGGGACCTTTTATTGCCATCTAAGTGTCAACTCAATCCTTGGAGCTGGCTTTGTCCTTTTCAAATGCTAATGAAAGAACATATGTGCATGACTGATATTGAATACTATATCTTTAATAACCCAAAATTAAACTACATCTACAATTATACTACTACTATAGATCACATCTCGCTAAGGCAAAACTATCCTATGCTTACACGCTTACATTTATGTTACAAATATATTTAAAGTAATTAACAGTAGTACCTAGTGCACACCCTTGTGACATAAAAAAAGCATATAAAACATAAAAAAGTAACTATGGAAACATGTAAAAATGAAGTCTCTATATGCCAGCTAAGCGTCACCTTAACTCCAATCCCTCTGATAAAGCCGCATCCTGTGTGTCAGGGAACCTCTGTTAGAAATCTGTAACTTAGTATAATTGGAAGTGGCGCTGTCTGAGTGTGAAATTTAAAATGTGGTTGAGAAATGTGCTAGAAATGTGCTGGTATGGTGTGCTTAGTATGGGGGTGTGCTTTAAGCAATGTGCAAAAACCCCTAAGGTGCAAACCAGTGGTGTAGCGTTGAACTTTGTAAATTATAAAGTGCTTATGTGCTAAATTAACTTCCTGTGGTCCTTGATATTCCAAAGTGTCATATTATAGAAACAAATGGGTGAAAAACATATGACGTCCAAAACAAAACCTAATTTGTGGTTTGTATAAGTATATACACCATTAAAAAACATCCAATAAATACACCATTCAAACATCAGATAAAACCAAATCACAGATAGTTCGATAATGTGCTAGTATGCATGTGCTGGTATCTATATTAACCAGAAGTGATGTTGTTATGATTTAATCATGAGAACTGGGAAGGTAAGTTCATCCAAACAGTCTGTTTGGATTAGTCATAGGCAAAAGGTTCACAGTTCCACTATATCAGATCCAGGATAACAATTCTCCTTCAAGTGTATAACTTATATTAGTTCTTCATACAATTTCAGGTGTTCAGTGCTCAAAAAGTGCTCTTCCTCTAAGCTCCTATTTATTAGAGACAATTGGTGTGAGGTAAAAGTGTTGTTCACGCGTGCTCCCCCGTGGACCCCTCCTTACCAGAGGGCACTACCCCTGCAGGGGTAAAGTGCCTATCTTTTTATCCGCTGCTGCTCCTTGCGTTGGTGTATTCATCCATCCATTTTAGGGAAAAAAACACAGAGAGGAATCCATAGCGTAATATGCAAAAACGTGCGTCTTTTATTCAAGATTCAAATAAAAACATCCATAGGTCCAAGTACAAGGTATGCCATTAAAACCAGGTTCCAATTAAAAAATAGTAAAATAAAGTAAAATCCGTGTTATATATTGCACAAAAATATAGGTCCTTACTCGGTCAGCAAACCGGCTCCAGCGTGTAAACACTTACTCATAGAGGAAGACCCGCAGGCTTCCTGTGTGTGGATGAGGAGTGTGCTTCGCCAACACGCTTGGTGAGAGCCGGGTGTGACGTAGGACTTGCGTGCGCACAGCTTGGTCAACTGACGCGTTTCGTCAATTGGCGTTATCAAAGGTGTACCTCTCTGTGTGTCAGTGTGGTATATATCTCTAATGCCGTGGGAGGAGACCCATTACGTTCCCTAATGTTATTGGTTGTGTGGGGCAGAACTTTCTTCCTCGTCAGAGACTTGTATGTGAGGAATCATGCCAATTAGTTGCGATAAAGATACTTCATGAATGTTCCATTCTCACAACTCTGGCTACTATTTTATAGGTTAACTATAGTAGGATCCTACAATTTATAGGTGGGTTGGACAACTCGGTTATCTTTCGATGATACAATTTGAGTTTTTTTGTACAAATAAACATATCCCTAGAGAAGGGTACTTGGCTTTTGTCCTTATTAACCTGCATTTATCTTTTACACTACCCTTTCTTAATCGTCATAAGTTGACTCAGGGAAAAGTGACAATACTTAAAACATTAAAGGTAAGGGGTAGGGTGGCAAGACGGGGCCATATATATATATCTCCTTGGTGATGATCATTTCATAGTTTTTAACTTTTATATCTCAACTGAAGCATAGAAAGTTCTAGTATTTAAGAAGTGGGAATTTTGTTCTAAAAACGGAAGCCAGAATACGTTGTTATGTGTTAAAAGCTGTGTATGTAAAGCCCTTATATAAAAATTGGCTGATAGTGAATGCCCAGTGAGGCATAGTAGACAGGTGGTCGGGATTACTTTAAGGTTAGACGTCAGGGCATGTTGTTATGTAACTAAAACTTTGTTTGTGTGAACCATATGTCAGAAATAGAATAACAATCCTTCTTAAAACCTTAAAACTCATTCATAAAAAAAATTCTTAAAAAAAGCATAGTAAACAAATTCAAAGAAGCATAGTAAACAGATAGTAAAAATACCAAAAAATACCAAAAAATATGGTGATTAGGTATGGTGCTTGGTAGTAGTCATACTAAAAACTGTCATTCTCATTAAAAAACTGAGGTGTCATAGTAGATAGGTGTGGGAAAAAACTTCTTATATATATATATATATATGTGGAGGATCCGATTTGTATGTGATATACGTAAATATGTAATTAAAGAAGGTAGTGAGACTTCAAGGATATATCATTATACGTTATTAAATTGGTTATTGCAAACCTATATTTTTGCCTCGGGGTCTTAAAATTATGGTGCCTTCTTAGAAATTGGATATAAAGCAGTTCAAGTCGATATCCACATTAAGGCCTCCTGGCACTAGACTTCCCAATTTATAGATCCACATTGTTTCGTTTTGGGATATCTGCTGTTTCTTATTACATCCTCTCCAATGTGGGTGGACCTTGTCTATTCCATAACATTTTATCAATGTAGGATCTTTGTTGTGGATTTCTTTAAAGTGTTTTGACAGACTGTGCTTTGGGAAGCCTTTTTTGATGTTCCTTATGTGTTCACTGATGCGTTTGTGGAGTGGCCTGGTGGTCCTACCCACATATAATAGCCGGCACGGGCACTCGATAATGTATGTAACATGTGTGGTGTTACAGGTAATGAGAGATTTTATATCATATTGGGTTCCATATGTGTGAGATTTGAATTTGTCTATTCTCCTTGGTTGGTTTTTTGCCGTCCTGCACGGTAGGCATTTCTGGCATCTGTAGAAGCCTTTTAGATCTTTAAATAATTTAATTTCTTTGGGAGGGTCAATGACATTGTGGACTAAGAAGTTTCTTAAGGTGGGGGCTTTTCTGTAAATAAATTTGGGCTTCTTAGGCAGTACTTTCTTGAGGTTGTTGTCTGTAGTCAGGATTGGCCAGTATTTCTTTATTATTCTTTCCAACTGTTTGTACTCTCTGTTGAACCCCGTAATAAAGTCTAGATCATAATCTTTGTTTTTCTTCTTCTTCTTTTTAGTCGTTAGCAAAGTTGTTCTATCTAGTTGTGCTATTGTTTCTTTGGTTTTATTCAGGGTAGGAAGATGGTAGCCTTTCTCTTCAAACTTGTTGATGATGTGGTCTGCCTGTGTATGGAAGTCTTCCAATCTTTGACAATTTCTCCTCAGTCTCATCATCTGTCCTTTAGGAATGTTTTGTTTCCAGTTGGGGTGATGACAGCTGTTTATGGGGATATAGCCATTTTTATCTGTTGGTTTAAAAAATGTTTTTGTATGCACAGATCCTGTAGTGTTCTCTATCAACAGGTCCAGGTAATCAACCTTTTGTTTGTCGTATTTACCCGTAAATTTTAACCCATAGGGGTTATTATTAATCTGATCCATAAAGGTTTTAAGGGATTCTTCAGTTCCTTCCCATATTATGAATACATCATCAATATATCTTTTGAAGTATTGTAGTTCCGGGTAATTTTGATTGTAAATATGTTTCTCTTCCCATAAGTCCATAAATAGGTTTGCTACGCTGGGTGCATATCGTGCACCCATCGCTACCCCTTTGGTCTGTACATAATATTCTCTTCCATACCAAAAATAGTTTGACTCCATACATAGCTTGAGTCCTTCTAATATATAGTTAATTTGCTCTTGCTTCAGGTTGGTTCTTTCGTGTAGGGCTTTTTCTACCCCTTCTAAGCCGTCTGTTTGATCTATACTAGTATAAAGTGCATTCACTTCTATTGTTACCAATAGGCTGTTGTCTTTCAGTTGTTTGTTTTGTAGTTCATTCACTAGTTGTAAGCTGTCCCTAAGATAAGATCTGCCTTGTTTAACTATGGGTTTTAAAAACTGGTCCAAATATTCTCCTAATCTGGAAAAAATAGAACCTATCCCATTTATAATCGGTCGTCCCGGGGGTTTATCCAGTCTTTTGTGTATTTTGGGGACGTAATAAATAATTGGAGTTTTACTTGATTCCGGTACCAGGTATTTAGCTTCTTTCCTGTTGAGTATTCCTTTTTCTTTTCCTTTCCTCACAAATGCTTTTAATTTCTTCAGAAATTTTCTCTTTGGATTGTTCTGCAGTTTTTTGTATGTGTCAGGCACTTCCAGTAAGTTTTTCATTTCTGTTAGGTAGTCCTTCTTATCTAAAATCACCAATCCTCCTCCTTTGTCCGCTATGTCTCTCTTTTTGCCAATGGATTTAATCTTTCTCCAAATATGTGTCGTATTTTTCTTGTTTGTTCCTATTTTCTTGATTTTCTTTAGGTCTTCTTCTACCATTCTCTTGAATGCTCCTATGCAGTCTCCTCCTGGGGTTTTTGGATTGAACGTGGAATAATTCCTCAATTGTGTATGCATGTATCCATTCAAGTCTTCATCTGTTCTGTTATTATGTGTCTGGAAGAATTTCTTTAGGTTTACTTTTCTGACAAATTTTTGCAGGTCAATGTATGCCTCAAATTCATTAAATGATTTGTCTGGGGCATATTTCAGCCCTAGATCTAATACTTCTAATTCCTCTTTGGTGAATTCTACACTGCTGAGATTGAAGATACCCTTTCCTAATACACTCTCCTTCTTTTTCCTCTTCTTTCCTCCTCCTTTTCCTCTCTTCCGTTTTCTCGGGTGGTATGCTCTGGGGTGCGTGGTCTCTGTGTTTCCTGATGATGATAAGGTCTCCTGTCCTCTCCATGTGGTGTTCTTGGGTGTTCTCTCCCTTGTTCTCCTCTGTAGGGTCTCCATTCCCTGGTGTGATCTTGATATCTCCCTGGTGTCCTTACTCCTCCTCTGTGAGTAGTTGGGTACCATGGTCGTCCTGATTGGTTCCTTGGTGTTCTTTCTCCCGTTCTGTACGGGGGTCTCCTTGTTTGGTGCCAATGGGATGGTGGTCCCCACCATCCTCTGGTTCTGGGAGGTTCGTGTTGGTACCACCCTCCTGGGGGTCTGTTTCTCCAACCTCCCCGAAAATCCTCATGGTCCCAATCTCTATTTTGGGGTCTTGACGTATATGGGGATCTGTCCCTTAGAGGTGAGTACCTGTTGCTGGTACTGACCTGGTATCTGGGGGTATCTGGTGATCTGTCTCTCCCTTGATTTTCCTGTGTTGCTCTGCTCCTATTGGAGTTGTTCCCAAACTTCAGGGTTGTTGGAGGTCTGGGGGCTTTTTTAATGAGAATGACAGTTTTTAGTATGACTACTACCAAGCGCCGTACCTAATCACCATATTTTTTGGTATTTTTACTATCTGTTTACTATGCTTCTTTGAATTTGTTTACTATGCTTCTTTTAAGAATTTTTTTTTATGAATGAGTTTTAAGGTTTTAAGAAGGATTGTTATTCTATTTCTGACATATGGTTCACACAAACAAAGTTTTAGTTACATAACAACATGCCCTGACGTCTAA
>BLSH010241352.1:927916-938520 GCA_018402905.1 Glandirana rugosa
TTAGACGTCAGGGCATGTTGTTATGTAACTAAAACTTTGTTTGTGTGAACCATATGTCAGAAATAGAATAACAATCCTTCTTAAAACCTTAAAACTCATTCATAAAAAAAATTCTTAAAAAAAGCATAGTAAACAAATTCAAAGAAGCATAGTAAACAGATAGTAAAAATACCAAAAAATACCAAAAAATATGGTGATTAGGTATGGTGCTTGGTAGTAGTCATACTAAAAACTGTCATTCTCATTAAAAAACTGAGGTGTCATAGTAGATAGGTGTGGGAAAAAACTTCTTATATATATATATATATATGTGGAGGATCCGATTTGTATGTGATATACGTAAATATGTAATTAAAGAAGGTAGTGAGACTTCAAGGATATATCATTATACGTTATTAAATTGGTTATTGCAAACCTATATTTTTGCCTCGGGGTCTTAAAATTATGGTGCCTTCTTAGAAATTGGATATAAAGCAGTTCAAGTCGATATCCACATTAAGGCCTCCTGGCACTAGACTTCCCAATTTATAGATCCACATTGTTTCGTTTTGGGATATCTGCTGTTTCTTATTACATCCTCTCCAATGTGGGTGGACCTTGTCTATTCCATAACATTTTATCAATGTAGGATCTTTGTTGTGGATTTCTTTAAAGTGTTTTGACAGACTGTGCTTTGGGAAGCCTTTTTTGATGTTCCTTATGTGTTCACTGATGCGTTTGTGGAGTGGCCTGGTGGTCCTACCCACATATAATAGCCGGCACGGGCACTCGATAATGTATGTAACATGTGTGGTGTTACAGGTAATGAGAGATTTTATATCATATTGGGTTCCATATGTGTGAGATTTGAATTTGTCTATTCTCCTTGGTTGGTTTTTTGCCGTCCTGCACGGTAGGCATTTCTGGCATCTGTAGAAGCCTTTTAGATCTTTAAATAATTTAATTTCTTTGGGAGGGTCAATGACATTGTGGACTAAGAAGTTTCTTAAGGTGGGGGCTTTTCTGTAAATAAATTTGGGCTTCTTAGGCAGTACTTTCTTGAGGTTGTTGTCTGTAGTCAGGATTGGCCAGTATTTCTTTATTATTCTTTCCAACTGTTTGTACTCTCTGTTGAACCCCGTAATAAAGTCTAGATCATAATCTTTGTTTTTCTTCTTCTTCTTTTTAGTCGTTAGCAAAGTTGTTCTATCTAGTTGTGCTATTGTTTCTTTGGTTTTATTCAGGGTAGGAAGATGGTAGCCTTTCTCTTCAAACTTGTTGATGATGTGGTCTGCCTGTGTATGGAAGTCTTCCAATCTTTGACAATTTCTCCTCAGTCTCATCATCTGTCCTTTAGGAATGTTTTGTTTCCAGTTGGGGTGATGACAGCTGTTTATGGGGATATAGCCATTTTTATCTGTTGGTTTAAAAAATGTTTTTGTATGCACAGATCCTGTAGTGTTCTCTATCAACAGGTCCAGGTAATCAACCTTTTGTTTGTCGTATTTACCCGTAAATTTTAACCCATAGGGGTTATTATTAATCTGATCCATAAAGGTTTTAAGGGATTCTTCAGTTCCTTCCCATATTATGAATACATCATCAATATATCTTTTGAAGTATTGTAGTTCCGGGTAATTTTGATTGTAAATATGTTTCTCTTCCCATAAGTCCATAAATAGGTTTGCTACGCTGGGTGCATATCGTGCACCCATCGCTACCCCTTTGGTCTGTACATAATATTCTCTTCCATACCAAAAATAGTTTGACTCCATACATAGCTTGAGTCCTTCTAATATATAGTTAATTTGCTCTTGCTTCAGGTTGGTTCTTTCGTGTAGGGCTTTTTCTACCCCTTCTAAGCCGTCTGTTTGATCTATACTAGTATAAAGTGCATTCACTTCTATTGTTACCAATAGGCTGTTGTCTTTCAGTTGTTTGTTTTGTAGTTCATTCACTAGTTGTAAGCTGTCCCTAAGATAAGATCTGCCTTGTTTAACTATGGGTTTTAAAAACTGGTCCAAATATTCTCCTAATCTGGAAAAAATAGAACCTATCCCATTTATAATCGGTCGTCCCGGGGGTTTATCCAGTCTTTTGTGTATTTTGGGGACGTAATAAATAATTGGAGTTTTACTTGATTCCGGTACCAGGTATTTAGCTTCTTTCCTGTTGAGTATTCCTTTTTCTTTTCCTTTCCTCACAAATGCTTTTAATTTCTTCAGAAATTTTCTCTTTGGATTGTTCTGCAGTTTTTTGTATGTGTCAGGCACTTCCAGTAAGTTTTTCATTTCTGTTAGGTAGTCCTTCTTATCTAAAATCACCAATCCTCCTCCTTTGTCCGCTATGTCTCTCTTTTTGCCAATGGATTTAATCTTTCTCCAAATATGTGTCGTATTTTTCTTGTTTGTTCCTATTTTCTTGATTTTCTTTAGGTCTTCTTCTACCATTCTCTTGAATGCTCCTATGCAGTCTCCTCCTGGGGTTTTTGGATTGAACGTGGAATAATTCCTCAATTGTGTATGCATGTATCCATTCAAGTCTTCATCTGTTCTGTTATTATGTGTCTGGAAGAATTTCTTTAGGTTTACTTTTCTGACAAATTTTTGCAGGTCAATGTATGCCTCAAATTCATTAAATGATTTGTCTGGGGCATATTTCAGCCCTAGA
This sequence comes from Glandirana rugosa, assembly GCA_018402905.1. Taxonomy (NCBI): domain Eukaryota; kingdom Metazoa; phylum Chordata; class Amphibia; order Anura; family Ranidae; genus Glandirana; species Glandirana rugosa. The sequence continues at coordinate 930,566 of BLSH010241352.1, forward strand.
TCTAATACTTCTAATTCCTCTTTGGTGAATTCTACACTGCTGAGATTGAAGATACCCTTTCCTAATACACTCTCCTTCTTTTTCCTCTTCTTTCCTCCTCCTTTTCCTCTCTTCCGTTTTCTCGGGTGGTATGCTCTGGGGTGCGTGGTCTCTGTGTTTCCTGATGATGATAAGGTCTCCTGTCCTCTCCATGTGGTGTTCTTGGGTGTTCTCTCCCTTGTTCTCCTCTGTAGGGTCTCCATTCCCTGGTGTGATCTTGATATCTCCCTGGTGTCCTTACTCCTCCTCTGTGAGTAGTTGGGTACCATGGTCGTCCTGATTGGTTCCTTGGTGTTCTTTCTCCCGTTCTGTACGGGGGTCTCCTTGTTTGGTGCCAATGGGATGGTGGTCCCCACCATCCTCTGGTTCTGGGAGGTTCGTGTTGGTACCACCCTCCTGGGGGTCTGTTTCTCCAACCTCCCCGAAAATCCTCATGGTCCCAATCTCTATTTTGGGGTCTTGACGTATATGGGGATCTGTCCCTTAGAGGTGAGTACCTGTTGCTGGTACTGACCTGGTATCTGGGGGTATCTGGTGATCTGTCTCTCCCTTGATTTTCCTGTGTTGCTCTGCTCCTATTGGAGTTGTTCCCAAACTTCAGGGTTGTTGGAGGTCTGGGGGCTTTTTTAATGAGAATGACAGTTTTTAGTATGACTACTACCAAGCGCCGTACCTAATCACCATATTTTTTGGTATTTTTACTATCTGTTTACTATGCTTCTTTGAATTTGTTTACTATGCTTCTTTTAAGAATTTTTTTTTATGAATGAGTTTTAAGGTTTTAAGAAGGATTGTTATTCTATTTCTGACATATGGTTCACACAAACAAAGTTTTAGTTACATAACAACATGCCCTGACGTCTAACCTTAAAGTAATCCCGACCACCTGTCTACTATGCCTCACTGGGCATTCACTATCAGCCAATTTTTATATAAGGGCTTTACATACACAGCTTTTAACACATAACAACGTATCCTGGCTTCCGTTTTTAGAACAAAATTCCCACTTCTTAAATACTAGAACTTTCTATGCTTCAGTTGAGATATAAAAGTTAAAAACTATGAAATGATCATCACCAAGGAGATATATATATATGGCCCCGTCTTGCCACCCTACCCCTTACCTTTAATGTTTTAAGTATTGTCACTTTTCCCTGAGTCAACTTATGACGATTAAGAAAGGGTAGTGTAAAAGATAAATGCAGGTTAATAAGGACAAAAGCAAAGTACCCTTCTCTAGGGATATGTTTATTTGTACAAAAAAACTCAAATTGTATCATCGAAAGATAACCGAGTTGTCCAACCCACCTATAAATTGTAGGATCCTACTATAGTTAACCTATAAAATAGTAGCCAGAGTTGTGAGAATGGAACATTCATGAAGTATCTTTATCGCAACTAATTGGCATGATTCCTCACATACAAGTCTCTGACGAGGAAGAAAGTTCCGCCCCACACAACCAATAACATTAGGGAACATAATGGGTCTCCTCCCACGGCATTAGAGATATATACCACACTGACACACAGCAAGGTACACCTTTGATAACGTCAATTGACGAAACGTGTCAGTTGACCAAGCTGTGCGCACGCAAGTCCTACGTCACACCCGGCTCTCACCAAGCGTGTTGGCGAAGCACACTCCTCATCCACACACAGGAAGCCTGCGGGTCTTCCTCTATGAGTAAGTGTTTACACGCTGGAGCCGGTTTGATGACCGAGTAAGGACCTATATTTTTGTGCAATATATAACACGGATTTTACTTTATTTTACTATTTTTTAATTGGAACCTGGTTTTAATGGCATACCTTGTACTTGGACCTATGGATGTTTTTATTTGAATCTTGAATAAAAGACGCACGTTTTTGCATATTACGCTATGGATTCCTCTCTGTGTTTTTTTCCCTAAAATGGATGGATGAATACACCAACGCGAGGAGCAGCAGCGGATAAAAAGATAGGCACTTTACCCCTGCAGGGGTAGTGCCCTCTGGTAAGGAGGGGTCCACGGGGGAGCACGCGTGAACAACACTTTTACCTCACACCAATTGTCTCTAATAAATAGGAGTTTAGAGGAAGAGCACTTTTTGAGCACTGAACACCTGAAATTGTATGAAGAACTAATATAAGTTATACACTTGAAGAAGAATTGTTATCCTGGATCTGATATAGTGGAACTGTGAACCTTTTGCCTATGACTAATCCAAACAGACTGTTATGAACTTACCTTCCCAGTTCTCATGATTAAATCATAACAACATCACTTCTGGTTAATATAGATACCAGCACATGCATACTAGCACATTATCGAACTATCTGTGATTTGGTTTTATCTGATGTTTGAATGGTGTATTTATTGGATGTTTTTTAATGGTGCATATACTTATACAAACCACAAATTAGGTTTTGTTTTGGACGTCATATGTTTTTCACCCATTTGTTTCTATAATATGACACTTTGGAATATCAAGGACCATAGGAAGTTAATTTAGCACATAAGCACTTTATAATTTACAAAGTTCAACGCCACACCACTGGTTTGCACCTTAGGGGTTTTTGCACATTGCTTAAAGCACACCCCCATACTAAGCACACCATACCAGCACATTTCTAGCACATTTCTCAACCACATTTTGAATTTCACACTCAGACAGCGCCACTTCCAATTATACTAAGTTACCTATTTGAATCCCCCCCCAGGGAGGGAACTACTGGAGGGCAGCAGCTGAGTAACTATCAAATCCTAAGCGCGATACATTCCTCTTATATAATCTGTTAGAAATCTGCCCGGAATGCCTATCCCTCTGCGCAGGCACACGCGGGAGTGCACGCACACGTGGCAGGTGCGCAGGCCCATGCGCGATGCCACTGGCACCAAACAAGCCATTTAAACCAGACAGCACCATGCAGCCGGTGCTGTATGTTCTAAAGCATGTCCATGTTCCTGAGTTTCCTGATTGCCTGTATCTGTTTCCTGTGACCCGGCTTGCCCTAACTTTGCTTGAGCTCCACCTGCACCGACCCCCGGCTTACCCATGACTACTCTTCTGCTTATCCCTTGTACCTCTGCTGCCAGCCTGTTAACGACCCTGCCTGTACCTGATGAATCTTCAGCCTGCAACCTTTGTACCACATTGCCAGCCAGTTGCCAACCCAGCCTGTACCACCACTCTACCAGTCTGCATGAGTCACGGAAGGACCTCTCACCTTACCATCAGTGAACCAGTCCAGCCCTGGTGCCATCCTCACTCCCGAACTCCCTGTCCTCACTTCCAGGGGTTCCCGAATCAGGGTCCTAAGAGTGGTTGCTCCCTGCATAAGACAGACTCCACCACCAGGTGCGTGACACTGTGGCGTAACGTGTCAGGGGCTGGTGATGGAATACATCTTCCCTGTATACCATGGTGGAAGAGAATGCCAAGGTTTAATGTCAACACAATCCAGCAAGGGGACAATATAAAAAAAGATATTTATTGTGAATTGCAAACTATCCACAAGCTGCAGCCTCTATGAGGCTTCCTGGGGTGATATATATAAATGATATCTCATGTAAGTGATCTGTGGTGAACCAGTTTCTGTGCATTTTTTATTGTGAGTGCATTTTTATGTATGGTTCTTAATAAATTATTTTTTTTTTATGGAAAACACTATGATTTGTATATGTTTATATGCTTTATTTCTGAGTATTATCTCTGTATTTGTGGGGAGCATATATTCAGTCTGATTGGATCGGGGGGAGAGCCATTTGGTACATCTGGTTACTTCCCTAAAAGGGACATGCGCATATGTCCTATGGGCAGTGGTGTTTTGGTTAGCGTTTTTGCCCAGCAGCAAAAGGGTCGCTGGTTCGAATCCCAACCATGACACTACCTGCCTGGAGTTTGCATGTTCTCCCTGTGCCTGCATGGGTTTCCTTCAGGTACTCCGGTTTCCTCCCACAAACCAAAGACATGCTGGTAGGTTAATTGGATCCTGTCTAAATTGGCCCTAGTATATGTATGTATGAATGTGATTTAGGGACCTAGATTGTAAGCTCCTTGAGGGCAGGGATTGATGTGAATGTACAATGTATATGTAAAGCGCTGCATAAAATTGACGGTGCTATACAAGTACCTGAAATAAATAACTAAATATTGATCTTAGGTCAAAAAGTGAGGTGAGCTGCTAAGTGGTGGTGGTGGTGTGAAAGCTGAGGATTATTAAGTGACGACATGTGGAATTTTCTTCTTTTTTCTTCTACATCCATTTTTATTGGACTTTATATTGGAGTTTCACAGTACAATGTTGACTATAGTGCAGCTAGGGTTTCCATCTGTCCGGGATTCACCCGGAAAGTTCGAGTTTGGAATCATGCGTCCGGGTTTCAGACTGCCTGAAATCAAGACACATTATTCAGACTGGACTATGGCTTCCTAGAAGAGTTGCTGGCTGCAGCTGTCTAAGCTGAGAGATTCTGTTACACTCTCTTTCACACTGCCCAAAGCCAGCACTAACAATGCCCCCCACACAGACAGGAGAGGGGAAAGGGCTTGATCTGCACCTCTTTCTACCTCCCCTACCCCTCTGTGTCTAACCCTCCAATCCCCACTGCTGTGCTTTAGAAAAGGGACGTGGGGGCCCAAAATATGAAGTCCAGCAGCCTCAGATACATCTGGATGAGAGGCGCTGACTGCCAAGGGGTGAGTGAGCTCACCATCCATCCATGTCTGTGACTGAAGTCACCCCCTTCCCCCTGAGTGAGTACACTAAGGTAAATCAGGGTTCTCAGAGCACCCCTCACATCAGAGTTCCCCTTTACACCAGGGGCCACAGTGTTGCCCCTTACACCAGCCCTCTCTGTACATCAGAGTTCTCAGTGTTCCCCCTTAAATCAGGGTTCCCAGAGCATCCCTTATGTTAGAGTCCCCAGAGTTCTCCCTTACATCAGAGTCTGCAGAATCCCCCCTTACAGTGAAAGGGAACTCTGTAAACTCAGATGTAAAAGTGGAACTATTTAGTAAAATAGCAAAATATACGTATAGTTTATACTATAAAAAAATTGCTGTGCACCACTAAAGCGTTCAGATTTGACCTGAAGAAAAGGTGGCAACCCTAAGTGCAGAGCTGATTCATTTTTGCAGTAACACATTTAACGTTTTGGTTTGCCAGCTATGTGTTGGATCTAGTGTGTGTAGATTACAAACTGCCTGCTGAGTCATACACTTATTTTTATTCACAGATGGCTGTCTTCCTGCAAAAAACTTATTGAAGAATGTCATCATTATTCATAACCAGAGTGTGGGTTCTAAAATATAAAGCAACATTCGGTCGGTATAACGCCTGTGTTTTTCAGTAACCCCTATTCTTACACATCAGCCACAAAATGTGTCCAGCTTGGCAGCCAAGCTATTTGCTTGGTACGTGTGTTTTGATTATCAGAAAAGTCCCTTTAGCGGGAGTTAAAGTATTGCTGGGCTCTGTCAACAGATTTTTCCTGTCCTTGGCTATTTTGGTCAGCTGCATATTCTTGTCCTGTTGTTGGCTTTATGTAGGTTTTATGTTGTTCTTCCAGTACTCAGCTTCTTGGTGTGTTGTTCGGTCTTAGATTTGTAAACTTTGACATTTTTGTTGATTTTCTTTTCTGTGAACTATGACAATTCCTGTTTGCAGTTTTTTTACTATTTATTTTTGCTCTTTGATGTGCCTTTTATGTTCTCACTTAATGCGCATCTGACCTTTATAAAGTGGCATTAAATCCAAAAGCAAACATTATATTGTATAAGTAGGTGAATATTGCGCTAAGTAATAGATGTCTAGAACATCAGCTGACACCACAATCAAACAGAATTGTGTAGGTAGAATCTAGGGGTTAAAGTGCAGCGCTTATTATAGACTATATTGTAGTAAACCATAAACTTAAAGTGCATACAGTGAACAAATTATATGGAATAATATAATGAAAAACCAAAATGTGTATATAAATCCGAAGTAAAACAAACGGAGTTCACCACAAGGCTTAACTCCCAATAATCTGAATTCTATATACAAAGGGAAGTACCTCTATACAGTCAGGTCCATAAATATTGGGACATCGACACAATTCTAATCTTTTTGGCTCTATACACCACCACAATTAATTTGAAATGAAACAAACAAGATGTGCTTTAACTGCAGACTTTCAGCTTTAATTTGAGGGTATTTACATCCAAATCAGGTGAACGGTGTAGGAATTACAACAGTTTGTATATGTGCCTCCCACTTTTTAAGGGACCAAAAGTAATGGGACAGATTAACAATCATAAATCAAACTTTCACTTTTTAATACTTGGTTGCAAATCCTTTGCAGTCAATTACAGCCTGAAGTCTGGAATGCATAGACATCACCAGACCCTGGGTTTCATCCCTGGTGATGTTCTGCCAGGCCTAGACTGCAACTGTCTTCAGTTCCTGCTTGTTCTTGGGGCATTTTCCCTTCAGTTTTGTCTTCAGCAAGTGAAATGCATACTCAATCGGATTCAGGTCAGGTGATTGACTTGGCCATTGCATAACATTCTGCTTCTTTCCTTTAAAAAACTCTTTGGTTGCTTTCGCAGCATGCTTCGGGTCATTGTCCATCTGCACTGTGAAGCGCCGCCCAATGAATTCTGAAGCATTTGGCTGAATATGAGCAGATAATATTGCCTGAAACACTTCAGAATTCATTCTGCTGCTTTTGTCAGTAGTCACATCATCAATAAATACAAGAGAACTAGTTCCATTGGCAGCCATACATGCCCACGCCATGACACTACCACCACCATGCTTCACTGATGAGGTGGTATGCTTTGGATCATGAGCAGTTCCTTTCCTTCTCCATACTCTTCTCTTCCCATCACTCTGGTAAAAGTTGATCTTGGACTCATCAGTCCATAGGATGTTGTTCCAGAACTGTGAAGGCTTTTTTAGATGTTGTTTGGCAAACTCTAATCTGGCCTTCCTGTTTTTGAGGCTCACCAATGGTTTACATTTTGTGGTGAACCCTCTGTATCAAATAGCACACTTGAAATGAACTAACTGTATGGGGGCCCATATACAGGAAGCCTGTGATCACATCCCTTCCCCCTCTGTCAGAGCGGAGATCCATGTTTACATACACAGGCCTCTGTTCTCTCACTGCCGGGGAGCCATCGCGGGTAGCTGGCGGAGATAGGGTCCACCCTACCCGCTCCCTGGCCCCCCCCGAAACACAGCCCTCAATACTCGTAATCGCAGCCGCTGCCAGGTGACTGCGTTTTGCAATAACGAACCATTTTGCCGCCGTCAAGCTGGGTGGTCGGCAAGTGGTTAAACAAAACAAAAGCCTTCTTGCACTCAGTATATAAAATATACTGAAATTGCCATCTTGCAAGCCAGAGTCTCAGGGACATATACAAACCTCAGCACAATCATTATTTTAGAAATGAAACTCTGCCATTACTTAGGATTTTATGTTTTCCACTCGTCTACCCCCTTCCCCCTATATTGTCTTTCCTAATGTCAAACCTCACAAACGAGAGATAAAAGTCACATGTATTTTAGGATTCATTACCGTCTCAAAGTAAAGATTTTATTACTAACACGACTCCAAACATATACAGGGACTCTGAGACCGAACGTTCTACCGTTAAAGTCATATAAAATATATGACTCACGTTCTTCCGAAAACAAAACAAATTGGTGAACGGCTGGTGGGTCGAACTGCCGCCGTTTTACCAAGCAATAACGTTTTGCGTCAGTGGACCGTCGCCGACGCTAATGCTCATAACTCCCGACACAAAGCCCCCCCCGGTCCCTCGCCCATCCCACCTGGGATAGAGGCGGTCGATGGGCGCTACCGAGGGGCCGTCACTCTCTTGTCTCCGGACACATACATTTGTACCTAGAGGCGAGACTGTCTCCCCCTTCCCTACACTAGTGT
>BLSH010241352.1:938530-951540 GCA_018402905.1 Glandirana rugosa
TGAATATGCCCTACGATTTACATATCAATGCTACCTGCTAACAGTGCTTGGACGAGGCCATCCATTGCCCAAGGTAAAGATACCAAGCTGCACCCCCCTACACACACACACACCATAGAGAAAGGGGAAGGGTTGGCAAGTGGGTGTTGGGGTGGGTAAGGTGGGGTGTATGAGGTGCAAGGTAGGTGATGTGACCAGGAGGGTGAGAGATGCATGGCACAAAGGCAGCGTAATGAAACAGGGTGGGGGAGATGGATAGGAGGCAAGTTCTGGAAAAGGTAAAACGTGGGTGGACTGGAGGTAGCATAAGGAGGAGAGGCTTGCATTCAGAGGTGCTGTGATCTGTAAAGTAAAGTAGTTGGTAGAGAGGCACAGTGACCAGCGAGAGGTGGGTGGGAGATGCTGTAACTGTGTAGAGAAGAGTTGGTATGGGGGGTTTATGGTGACAGGAAGTCGCTGTGACTAGGAGAGGGGGTGGACTGTAATGAAAATGGGGTTGGAGGGAGGTGTTGTGATTATGGGACCTTGTCAATGTTACCACCAGCTTCCTCCAGAGGTATATTTTACAATGTCACCACTAGCTTCCTCCAGAGGTATATTTTACAATGTTACCACTAGTTTCCTCCAGAGGTATATTTTACAATGTTACCTCTAGCTTCCTCCAGAGGTATATTTTACAATGTTACCATTAGCTTCCTCCAGAGGTATACTTTACAATGTTACCACTAGTTTCCTCCAGAGGTATATTTTACAATGTTACCTCTAGCTTCCTCCAGAGATATATTTTACAATGTTACATCCAACTTCCTCCAGAAGTATATTTTACAATTTTACCACTAGCTTCCTCCAGAGGTATATTTTGCTCAGCAGACTCCTCACTCAAGGAGCTCCTCCTCCAGATCCAGGGCTGCTGATCCCACATTTCACAGAGACTGCCAGCAAATCCACTACCCTCTCCTGCAGTAATTAGTGCTTCTGGTCAGCCTGGACCAGTGGTAGAGCTTGCTGTTGTCCCACCTGCTTTGATATCACTACCTGCACTGTGGTTTAGCAGTTTTATTTCTGGAGCGCCAGTGACTCTGTGCTGCGAGCTGCCTAAACAGATGTCACAGCTGCTGTCAGCACACCTTTGTCAGGGAGCTTGCTTCAGTAGACGCCATTAACAAAATGTTTTTGGGCACCTTGTTCTCTTCCTTCCACAATTTAGCTGCACAGTGCAGGGACTGATATTGCAGTAGGCAGCATGCAGTAGTCATGGGACCCCATACAGAATGACAGGGCCCCCTCAGCTCTTTGCCCTGTGGCTCCACTCTGCTTTGGTTAGCTATGGTATATAGAACTATGGATGTGTCACGTCCATCACTATAGTTTGCTAAGCCATACATGAATCGAAATTTGGCCAATTCAGCAGGGACTGGGCAAATTTCAATTCATGTACACTATATAGGCTAGCTTGTTGTACACAGATTGATTTATCGATCATCTTGTGTGCAACCAGCCTTTCGGGTTTTTCCAAAATGCCCAGTGCCGCCAGCTATAGCCGGCAGCACCGATCATTGTATTCTGATGGCAGGGGAGGCTCCCCAGAGCCAGAATATAAAAGCACAGCAGGAGTGATTGTGTGTGTGCATTAGCTTTTTTTTTTTTTTTTTTCATTCAACACGCTGGTTGAATGAAAAAAAAAAAAAAAAAGAGTAATTTCTGGCCTGCCTTACACTCACTATAAAGATAATCAATTCATTGGGAATGAGGAACTTTGTCTTTGACACAGCTGCAAGCACTTGGGGTCCGTTCACACCAGTGGGGGTGTGTTATGGTTCATTTGTTGCATGCCCTCTGTTATGTGCAATTGATAAAATGCTTTGCATTGTTTAATTTTTCCTTTTTTTAAATCTAGTCAAAATAATTGAGACAATTCATTGCACTTTATGTGCTGATGTGACGTGCGTTGTGCTGCAATAAAAATGTAGACATGCTGCATTTTTACACTACACACCATAGCTCATGCATGCTGTCAACAAAACACTTACGGAGTAATGATTTTCTCCCTGTACTTATGGTGAGTCTGCATCCTACTTCCTAAAGATAAAAAAAATATGTACAAAGCTACATCCTTCTTCCTAAAGATAAAAAAAAAAAAATGTACAAAGCTTGCTAATATAGTAAGGGAGGAATGCACTTAAAATTTGCTGGAAGATGTTCAGGTGTCATGATTTCTTTTTCCTCATATCTTTACTATGGTGATCATTCATTCTTGCTGCTGTCATCTTTTCAGCCAGAAGAGGTTTCCACAAAATACATAATTTACTTTGCAGTGTGCTGCCCACGATTTACATAATAGCACCTGCCACCCACGATTTACAAAACATAAACAGCATTAATGACTTACTGGCATGGGCCTATCTTGGGGTAGGGGCCTGGAGCTGCAGCTCCAATAGCCCCTATGTTAATCCGGCCCTGCCGCTTCCCAAAAAAATTGGAGGCTTACCAGATTGCCAACAACGAGTTCATCTGATGTTGGCAATCTGGTAAGCCTCCAATTTTTTCGGTGGCATCGTTTTACGTCCATTTGGTGATCGATCAAATGTACTTTTGCACCCATTGATCATCTAATACAACTTCTTGAATTTTTCACAATTTTTTTTATTCTATTATTAATTTCTTTATCATTACTGTGATGTTGTATATATGATTCTGATTATTGGGAGTTAAGCCTTATGGTGAACTCCTTTTGTTTTAATGTGGATTTATATACACATTTTGGTTTTTCATTATATTATTCCATATAATTTGTTCACTGTATGCACTTTAAAGTTTATGGTGCACTACAATATAGTCTATAATAAGCATTGCACTCATGGGTGTCCGCAGGTAGGGGCAAGGGGGGGCAATTGCCCCCCCCTGGAATCAGGGTTGCCCACTAGGTCCTTATCCTCTTGGGCTATGTATGAAGTCTCTGATCGTCTCGTGTGCCATGTCCACAGTCTCAGACCATCTCCTGTACTATGTCTGCAGTCTCTGACCATCTCTTGTACTATGTCTGTAGTCTCTGACCATCTCCTGTAGTATGTCCACAGTCTCTCACCATCTCCTGTATTATGTCTGTAGTCTTTGACTGTCTCCTGTAGTATGTCTGCAGTCTCTGACCATCTCCTGTACAATGTCTGCAGTCTCTGACTGTCTCTTGTACCACGTCTGCAGTCTTTGACCATCTCCTGTACTATGTCCGCAGTCTCTGGCCATCTCCTGTACAATGTCTGCAGTCTCTGACCGTCTCCTGTACCATGTCTGCAGTCTCTGACCGTCTCCTGTACCATGTCTGCAGTCTCTGACCGTCTCCTGTACCATGTCTGCAGTCTCTGACCATCTCCTGTACTATGTCTGCAGTCTCAAAAAGCGGCATAGCATGGGTGACCTTAAAATGATGCCCCCCCCCCTGAAAAAATTTCTGCGGACGCCCATGATTGCACTTTAACCCCTATTTATTATATTGTAGCTTACCAATTCTTAGATGTGATGACTGCATTTGTTTACTTTTTTAAGCTTTCTTTCTTTTATTTTACCTGGTGATCCTGTCAGTATGTCTGTTTTCAACAGAACAAGCTGTCCTGTGGATGTAGCAGAAAGAGGGTTGAGACAAACCCCATTAAAACACTGACAGGGATGCTTACAGTGATCAGCTTCTATTTATTTATGCAAATCCTTATCACAAAAGGAACAAACCTGTTGGTGTAACTGCTTAAAAAGTGTGAGCTGAAGTTTGGCTTCAATTTGTAAGTGCATCTAAATCTGCTAGTACATCTAACACTCCTCTCTCAGGACTGACATTTCTGCTGTCCAAAGGTACCCCCTCCCTGTGCTCATTCATTCAGGGTGGGGGCACTCTAATATAGGAGGTGTGTTACTGGCCAGATTACCAGTTGTAAACAGAGGGGAAAAAAGCCTAAAAAAGAAAACAAATGCAGCCACCACATATATTGATTGATATTGGTAAGCTGCAATAATATATTACATTTTTCGCGATTTTTACCCTGGACTCCTGACTTTTTACTGTAATAACTGCAAAACGTATGAACACTGGTTCAAGAAACCTTTTCTCCAGCCTTTTTTCCAGCAGAAACACAGCAGAAACACAGACAGATATAAAAATAGTCTTGTAGTAAAATATAGCAAAACTAGAACCCCTATCAGTTCTTTACTTCTATCTACAATAGTGTCCCTAGTGTAGATTTTCCCTTAAATCGGAGTTCCACTCAAAAGTGGTACTTCCACTTTAAGGGAAGGTGACCCCCCCGACATGCCACAATTGCAATGTCATTTTTTTTGGGGGGGGGGGTCCTGTTTTCACAGGGTCCCAGGTCCACTTCCTCTACTGGCGCCGTGGAGCCGGAAGGAAGTTCACCTTCCCTCCCTGCCACCCGGCGATCTTCTGCGACACGCCATTCATAGCGTGCATTGCGACTCACGCATGCACAGTGCGTGCCTGGCTTTGAAGCCAAAGCTGGGCGCCTACACATGTGATGTCGGAGCCATACGGAGGAAGGGGAGAAGAGTGACGCTGCGGGCGGCTGCATCGCTGGAGCCTGGGACGGGGGAGTGTCCGATTATTAAAAGTCTGCAGCTACACTTTTTGTAGTTGCTAACTTTTAATAGGGTGGAACTCTGCTTTAATTCCGTAAACTAAAACTGTTCTAAGTTGGACAGCAAGTGAGAGGAAATCTCTGTTATGGAGCCCAGGATAGCACTAAAAACAATATGACATCACAGGACCTTAGACTGCCAAAGCATGGGGAGAAGAGGTTGCAGAGACCATTAAGGCAGCACGGAGAGGCCTGCGGGAATGATGAATTGGGTGGGTAATTCAGGTTTTCTATGTCCCCTAGACAGAAACTAGCAATTAACCCTTGCTTTCTGTTGAATGGACATCCTGGATTCAAGTGGTAAAAAGGGTATATGGCTGCAGGCATGAGCTTGGTATTTTTTACAGCTGGCAATCTACTGTTCAGTAAAAGTGATCTGGTCAGCTTTACAGCCACCCATTCACTTTTAACCTCCTTGACGGTATTCCCGAGTGTGGCTCGGGGTATGTTTTCACTGCAAATGACGGTAACCCCGAGCCACACTCGGGATTGCATCGCTGGATCCAGGTAATGTTACTTACCTTGTCCCCTGGATCCTGCGATGTCCCCCGGCTGTGTCCGCGGGCTGTGTCCTCCGCCCGATGCCTGTGTGATGCCAGGCTCCGTTCCCTGCGAGCATCGCGTCGCACGGGGGTGGAGCCTGGCGGGAAATTCAAAAAAGAGAAAACACACAGTATACATACAGTACACTGTAATCTGTAAGATTACATAACTGTATGAAGTCATTTCACATCCCTTTTGTCCCTAGTGCTTTGTCCAATGCCCTGCATGCACTTTTATATTATATATGCCATGCTTTCTGCCTGAAAACTTGAGAATGTCCATGGCATCCAAAAAGCGTCCCTTTACATCAAAAGCAGTTTTTGAGCAGCTAGAAATCACTGATAGTAAATAAGAATCATTTGCAGAATTGAGTGATACTGATTTATGGGGAAATTTATCATCAGACACTGAAAGTGACGACAGCGACAATTCTGCAACTGAGCAATTTTTAGTGTTTTTGACTAGATTACAATATTGAATATTTTGTTTATTATAATATTATTATTTTTGATAATTATTTATAGTTATTTCTTATAATATATATATATTTTTTCCATATATATTATAATTTATGATTTTGTTATTTCAAATTTTATCATACCCAGGATGTCTACTAGACTTTTGTCTTAAGTGAGTTATTCCTAAAAATTACAGGCCTACAATATAAAATGCCAAATTTCTATGCAAAAAAATGTACTGCTTTGAGATGCAAAAAACTGATATAATCATACCACCAGGGAGGTTAATGCAGTGAGAGGAGGCAGTTCCTTCCCCCGCCACTGACCACAGTGGTTCCCAGGCTCTCCTGTTCATCCAGGGAGTCCGGAACTGTGGTGAACGGCCAGGATAGCAAGCTGCAAAGAAGATCAAGGAATATCCATTCCCCAATCTTCTCTGTAACTAATGAACCCGGAAGCAACAATGATTTCACTTTGGTTTCAAAGCTGTAATTTCCTGGCTGCTGAGATCTGTGTTTAATTAGCCGCATTGGAGGGCATCGGGGGTCTGATAGACATTGTTTTGTTTGCTACTGAAGCTCTCTTTGGGGCACTCTCCTTAAACATCACCATCTTGAAACTCCTGTTCACTATGCACAGACACTCTATAAATCTGCCAGATATTTGGGATCTGGCAGAAACCTGCAGTGTGTTTGCACATGCGCCGTCTCCACCATGGTTTTGGGCCTGTGCAAAAACCCACAAGTCTGCCAGGTCCTGAGATACATGGGTACCTAAACAAAACACTGCCTCCTGGGATGTGTGATGTTGACATCCCAAGAGGAGAAGATTGTTACATCATGTTTGCTTTGATGAGGAATTCCAGGCTAAAGCAATTTTTTTTATCATCCCTCTTTCCCACCCTCTCTAACCCGTCCTCTTAGATCAGGGATCTCCAAACTATGGCCCTCCAGCTGTTGGGGAACTACATGTCCCAAGAGGCATTGTAAAACTCTGACATTCACAGACATGACTAGGCATGATGGGAATTGTAGTTCCTAAACAACTGGAGGGCCATAGTTTGGAGACCCCTGTCTTAGATCATGTTGCAGTGCCCTTTTACTGAGACACCAAATGATAATATAACCAAGGACGGAAGGGTACTTTGTGAGTGATTTTTGAGGTGTCCATATGTTTGACAATACACAAGTTAATAATAAAGAGATATCTATCTATCCATCCATCCATCCATCTATCTATCTATCTATCTATCTATCTATCTATCTATCTATCTATCTATCTATCTATCTATCTTCTCACAAAAGTGAGTACATCCCTCACATTTTTGTAAATATTTTATTATATCCTCTCATGTGACAATGCTGAAGAAATGACACTTTGCTACAATGTAAAGTAGTGAGTATACAGCTTGTATAACAGTGTAAATTTGCTATACCCTCAAAATAACCCAATACACAGCCATTAATGTCTACACCACTGGCAACAAAAGTGAGTACACCCCTAAGTTGAAATGTCCAAATTGGGCCCAATTAGCCATTTTACCTCCCAGGTGTCATGCGACTCGTTAGTGTTACAAGGTCTCAGGTGTGAATGGGGAGCAGGTGTGTTAAATTTGGTGTTATCGCTCTCACCCTCTCATACTGGTCACTGGAAGTTCAACATGGCATCTCATGGCATGTTGCTCTACATAAAAATGGCCTAGGCTATAAGAATACTGTCAAGACCCTGAAACTGAGCTGTAGCACAGTGGCCGAGACCATACAGTGGTTTAACAGGACAGGTTCCACTCAGAATAGGCCTCACCATGGTCAACCAAAGAAGTTGAGTGCATGTGCTCAGCATCATATCCAGAGGTTGTCTTTGGGAAATAGACGTATGAGTGCTGCCAGCATTGCTGCAGAGGTTGAAGGGGTGGGGGGTCAGCCTGTCAGTGCTCAGACCATAGAAGGAAGTGTCTTCTTAAGATGATGCACAAGAAAGCCCGCCATCAGTTTGCTGAAGACAAGCAGACTAAGGACATGGATTACTGGAACCATGTCCTGTGGTCTAATGAGACCAAGATAAACTTATTTGGTTCAGATGGTGTCAAGCGTGTATGGCGGCAACCAGGTGAGGAGTACAAAGACAAGTGTGTCTTGCCTACAGTTAAGCATGGTGGTGGGAGTGTCATTGTCTGGGGCTGCATGGGTGCTGCCGGAACTGGGGAGCTACAGTTCATTGAGGGAACCATGAATGCCAACGTGTACTGTGACATACTGAAGCAGAGCATGATCCCCTCCTTTCGGAGACTGGGTTGCAGGGCAGCATTCCAACATGATAACAACCCCAAACACTCCTCCAAGATGACCACTGCCTTGCTAAAGAAGCTGAGGGTAAAGGTGATGGACTGGCCAAGCATGTCTCCAGACCTAAACCCTATTGAGCATCTGTGGGCATCCTCAAAGGGAGGGTGGAGTAGCGCAAGGTCTCTAACATCCACCAGCCCTGTGATGTCATCATGGAGGAGTGGAAGAGGACTCCAGTGGCCACCTGTGGAGCTCTGGCGGACTCCATGCTCAAGAGGGTTAAGGCAGTGCTGGAAAATAATGGCAGCCACACAAAATATTGACACTTTGGGCCCAATTTGGACATTTTCACTTAGGGGTGTACTCACTTTTGTTGCCAGCGGTTTAGACATTAATGGCTGTGTGTTGAGTTATTTTGAGGGGACAGCAAATTTACACTGTTATACAAGCTGTACACTCACTACTTTACATTGTAGCAAAGTGTAATATTACTAATACCAAATTACACTATATTACTAACCCTGTGACTCATAGTTTTAAATGGTGTTAATCAAGTGTTACATAAACCAAAAATTAAATCCAAAATCTTAAAACTTTTATAACTATAAAGTGCTTCCAGTGCTTAAAAGTGCTTATTGTGACAACCGTGCAAAATAAACTGAGCAAATAAAGCTGTGCAAATAAAGTCTCTTCTTTCAATATAAAGTGCTTGGTGCTGTGGTGCTTTTTAATATGGTGACTTCCATGCATCCACTCTGTGGGGAGCTGAGAATAATCCACACTTACCAGAAATGTTGTACCCACTTGCCTTATGGCAGAGAGAGTCTTACAAGCTTGTGTTACTTTTTAGCAGTGATCGCTACATAGCTCCCATATGTAAACAAAAAAGTCCCCTCGTGTATGGAGATAGTGGACGCTGTTCAGTCCTTGGCATTCCACTCTCCGGGCCGGTGGTGACATATAGGAGATACATCTTGATGCGTTTCGTCATCCAAGTGCGCCCTTTTCAAATGCAGCTGTTTTTTAAAACGTCGCACTTGGATGACAAATCACGTCAAACTGTATCTACTATATGTCACCCCTGGCCCAGAGAGTAAAAGTAACAGCAAAAAGTTTTTTACTCAATTTTAACTATTGTAATATGAAATAAATCGGTTTAAAGTATTTTATACTATGAGAAGTTTCTTCCCATATAAATGCCACGCCTGCATTTCCTGACATTGGAGTCACTATTGGAGGCTACCCACACTGTAAGAGCAAGCAGATGACACTGCAGCGGGACAGGTCCCCATAAAAGACCTACAAGCCTGTAAGACTCTCTCTGCCATAAGGCAAGTGGGTCCAACATTTTTGGTGAGTGCAGATTATTCTCAGCTCCCCACGGAGTGGATGCACGGAAGTCACCATATTAAGAAGCACCACAGCGCCAAACACTTTATATTGAACGAAGAGACTTTATTTGCACAGCTTTATCTGCACAGTCTATTTTCCATACTTGTCGCAATAAGCACTTTTAAGCACTGGAAGCACTTTATAGTTATAACAGTCTAAGATTTTGGATTTAATTTTTGATTTATGTAACACTTGATTAACACCATTTAAAACTATATGAGTCACAGGGCTAGTAATATAGTGTAATTTGGTATTAGTAATATTGAAGTTTGGGAGTAGCAAGCGCTGTTTATCATTTAAATCACCTACTTTGCCCCATTAGTGGAGACAATCCATACAGCAGCGGCCCCATATAAACATCATATACTTCTCACCAGAGGAAATACAACGATATATGGAACCCTTTCACTTATCCGAATGGTATCTGAAAGCGGATCTCTCAAACACATTAGGGAAACTCAAAATCCAAAAATCCTTCTCATGACTGGTGCTGCGGCTCCCCTTGACATTCCACGAACCCCGACCATTATTTCCACTCAGGGGGTATACCGATTACCTTTTATCCTGCCCAACAACTTCCTGGTCATGCTATCGGAAATCTATAAGTTGAAACTTTCCTCACAAGCTGATCAGGATATTCCCTGGAAGTATGAGATCACGCCGAGCTTCCTACCCTACCCCGGCCCCTTCCGCAAACAGGCCTATCCTAAGCCCTTTAGGTTATGTTCAATCCTAGGATACCAGCTATCTATGTTATATGTTACTTTTACCATGTACCAGCACCCTTAAGACTTGGTTTATCTTAATTCTCATTGTTCTTGGTCAAGTTTCGCACTTACAAACCTTTTGCCTTACAGATGCACGAACTCTGTTTATACTTATTGCCCTGCTTGCCAAGGCTCCTACTGTTTTCTTATCCAACAATGTTGTTTACTGCCTCTTTGATATATGTAAGCTTGTATATCTTATATAATGTGAAATCCCAATAAATATATTTATAAAAAAAAACATCATATACTTCCTGGGCGTGAGTGTTTAATATAATTTATTAAGTGTGGTCACATGAAAAGATATAATAAAATGTGAGAGGTGTACTCACTTTTGTGAGATACTGTGTGTGTGTGTGTGTATATATATATATATATATATATATATATATACTGTATACACACACACACACAGTTGTGCTCCTAACTTTACATACCCTGGCAGAATTTATGATTTCTTGGCCATTTTTCAGAGAATATGAATGATAATTCAAAAACATCTTTCACTCATTGTTAGTGTTTGGCTGAAGTCATTTATTATCAATCAACTGTGTTTACTGTCTTTACATCATATAGACAACAGAAACTACCCAAATGACCCTGATCAAAAGTTTACATACCCTGTTGATTTTGGCCTGATAACATGCACACAAGTTGACACAAAGGGGTTTGAATGGCTATTAAAGGTAACCATCCTCACCTCTGATCAGTGCTTGTAGTGTGTGTGTGTGTGTGTGTGTGTGTGTGTGTGTGTGTATATATAAAAGGTCATTGAGATTCTGGACTCCTGACAGACCCTTGCATCTTTCATCCAGTGCTGCACTGACACTTCTGGATTCTGAGTCATGGGGAAAGCAAAAGAATTGTCAAAGGATCTGCGGGAAAAGGTAGTTTAACTGTATAAAACAGGAAAGGGATATAAAAAAGATATCCAAGGAATTGAGAATACCAATCAGCAGTGTTCAAACTCTAAGAAGTGCAATATGAGGGGTCCTGTTGAACCCAAACCACGGTCAGGTAGACCAACTAAGATTTCAGCCACAACTGCCAGGAAAATTGTTCGGAATGCAAAGAAAAACCCACAAATAACTTCAGGTGAAATACAGAACTCTCTGAAAACATGTGGTGTGGCTGTTTCAAGATGCACAATAAGGAGGTACTTGAAGAAAGATGGGCTGCATGGTCGAGTCGCCAGAAGAAAGCCATTCCTACTCAAATGCCACAAGGTATCCTGCTTACAATACGCCAAACAGCACAGGAACAAGCCTCAAACCTTCTGGCACAAAGTCATTTGCAGTGATGAGACCAAAATTGAGCTTTTTGGCCACCACCTTAAAACGCTACATTTGAAGAAGAGTCAACAAGGCCTACGATGAAAGGTACACCATTCCTACTGTGAAACACGGAGGTGGATCACTGATGTTCTGGAGATGTGTGTGCTACAAAGGCACAGGAAATTTGGTCAAAATTGATGGCAAGATGAATGCTGTATGTTATCAAAAAATACTGGAGGAACATTAGCATTCATCAGTCAGGAAGCTGTGCATGGGACGTACTTGGACATTCCAACATGACAATGATCCAAAACACAAGGCCAAATCGACCTGTCATTGGCTACAGCAGAATAAAGTGAAGGTTCTGGAGTGGCCATCTCAGTCTCCTGACCTCAATATCATTGAGCCACTCTGAGGAGATCACAAACGTGCAGTTCATGCAAGACAGCCCGAGAATTTCCAGGAACTGGAGGCTTTTTGCCAAGACTAATGGGCAGTTTTACCATCTGAGAAGATAAAGAGCCTCATCCACAAATACGACAAAAGACTTTAAGTTGTCATTGATGTTAAAGGGCACAATACACGGTATTAAGAACTGGGGTAAACTTTTGATCAGGGTCATTTGGGTAGTTTCTGTTGTCATTTTGATTTAAAAAGAGTAAACACAGTTGATTGATAATAATTGGCTTCAGCCAAACACTAACTATGAGTGAAAGAAAAGTTTGTGTGTTCTCATTCATATTCTCTGAAAAATGGCCAAGAAATCATAAATTCTGCCAGGGCATGTAAACTTATGAGCACAACTGTATATTCTATATTGTCAAAAGTATTGGGAAGCCTGCCTTTACACACACATGAACTTTAATGGCACACCAGTCTTAGTCCATAGGGTTCACTGTTGAATTGGCCCACCCTTTGCAACTATAACAGCTTCAACTCTTCTGGGAAGGCTGTCTACAAGGTTTAGGAGTGTCTATGGGAATTTTTGACCATACTTCCAGAAGTGCATTTGTGAGGTCAGGCACTGATGTGGATTAGAAGGCCTGGCTCGCAGACTCTATTTCATCCCAGAGGTGTTCTATGAGGTTGAGGTCAGGACTCTGTGCAGGCCAGTCATGTTCCTCCACCCCAAACTCGCTCATCCATGTCTTTATGGACCTTGCTTTGTGCACTGGTCCAAATCATTTAGTGGAGGGGGATTATGGTGTGGGGTTTTTATTCCGTGGTTGGACTTGGTTAAGGTGTCAGCATACCAAGACATTGTGGACAATTTCATGCTCCCAAATTTGTGGGAACAGTTTGGGGATAGCCCCTTCCTGTTCCAACATGACTGTGCATCAGTGCACAAACAAGATCCATAAAAACATGGATGAGCAAGTTCGGGGTGGAGGAACTTGACTGGCCTCAACCTGATAGAACACCTTTGGGATAAATTTGAGCGGAGACTGCGAGCCAGGCCTTCTCGTCCAACATCAGTGCCTGACCTCACAAATGCGCTTCTAGAAGAATGGTCAAACATTCCCATAGACACACTCCTAAACCTTGTGGACAGCCTTCCCAGAAGAGTTGAAGCTGTTATACCATACGACTGTGGAATTGGTTCAGGTTGGTGCCTTATTTTTGGGGTGTGGTATTAGGGGGAGGTGATTTA
>BLSH010241352.1:957060-980372 GCA_018402905.1 Glandirana rugosa
CTGCTGACGTCCGCAACCCCCCCCCCCCCCAGGAACTCTCGGCTGAACAGAGGAGAGGAGAAAAATGATACAGGGAAACTTATTGTTGTAACATAGAGGGGATGGGAGCATTTTATGCAAGTGGCTTAACAACCACTTTAATTGAACAAGTTGAAGTTAGAAGCTGATTGGCTACCATGCACAGTTGCACCAGATTTTGCACTCTTAATTTTTAGTAACATAAAGTGTCAAGTGCAAAGGTGTGGCGCAAACAGTGCATTATTTAAAAAAGGTATCATATACTAATATGTGTAACAATGATATAGATTGTCATATATATTGGCAATATAATACCACTACATATACCTTTTTAACAGTAATAAAAAACATTTTTAAAATAGTATCTGCAAAAGGAGGTGATGTAGACATTTAACCAATATTAGCAGATCTTGATGTCATAAATTAATAATAGTCAATACATTGGATTTAGTCCCAACACCAATATAGTTGTCTGGAGTGTGTGATTATCTTCCTTCCACACGTGCTCATAAAATAGGTGAAATGGCAGCTCACCAAACCTATATGACCTCTTAGTTATGGGAGGTCATATATCGCTTGTGGGTACACTATTGGTCCCAATATGATCACCAATGAGTCCAGTGGTCGGCAATCATAACTTATTACTAATCTAAGCTCCACCACTTCCCTCATTTGAACAATCTAAATTTTTAGTAAATAAACCCCATTGCCTCTTACCAGAATCTCAGACCTATCAAGGTCATTAACCGCCTTAGTACGCTTCACATCTCACTTTAGGTTTGGGCTAGCTTTCCCTTCTCCAATCGTCCTTTAAGATAGCAATGCTGAGAAGCACCTCACAGGCTCATCCATGATCGTCTCAGACCGGATGATTCCACATAACAGTGAGAAAAGAAGCTCATTGCACAACATCCAGTACAATCAAAAAGGGTTTATTTAAAATCTACTTACAGCTGCGAGGATAAAAACAAGTGTAGCACCCTCCTAGTTTGGGTATTAGTGAGTGTATATAGTTTTTGGCTTTCTCTGCTTAACCAGAGAACTGACAGGTAAATTTATATGTGGCCTGCTTATCAGGGAGCCTGATTTGAGTAAGGTCTGCTCAGTGTGCTCTGGTGCTGATTCATGTGGTCTGGAGATGTTTTACCCTGTCCAGTTGTATGGGTCCCTATTGGACAGAGGGAAAAAAACCTCAGCCAGTGACAGCAAGTGTATTTGAGGGTGGTTCTGACCAACTAGCAGGGGATTGGTGCCCCACTGCATCTTGGGTGAACACCTTCATATAAAAGGGAGCACATGGGCTCAAGGTTAGGAGTTCCAGCCCACCCAAGCCTGAGGGGTGGAGGCGTGTTTTTAGCCCATGGCTGCTAGGCCCGAGGGCCTATCCAGGGGGCTGCCGGCTGCTTGGCCTAGTTGAGGCCTATCCAGATGCAGAAGCTGCAACCCACAGTTATTTAGAAGCTGACAAAGGGAGGACACCCTTGGATTCGGTCTGATACTGCAGTGGCAAAGTGTCACTTAGAGGTTGGCAGAAAGGGCTACCGACTGTCCCGGGACATGGTGTGAGTACAGATCTGTGAGAGGATCCCTGAGACTGTTGCTAGAATTTTTTCCCCTGCCATCATATCAGCTTAAATGGGTGTGCCAGCTAAAAAGGAGACACTGGAGAGTGTCTTCAAGAACAGAGTCCAGCTTCTGTCCTTACTGCTTAACAAGGGACCTGTTCTGCTAAAGTCAGTCTGCCATAAAGTGCCTTTGGTAGTCTGCTACACTGAGTTAGAAAGGAGACACTGGCTAGTGTCTTGAAGAAACAAAGTCCGGCATGTCCTTTGTTGCTTAAAGATGGACTTGTTTCACTGGAGTCAGTCTGCTGTGTGAAGCCACTGACCACCTGCTATACAGAGCTAGGGAGAATTTGTCCTCAGTTACATTCAGTTACTTGGAGTATCCCATATCTATCCTTCTCCTATCCAAGTTTCACAATAAAGCATTGAAAATTCATCCCCTAGACTGGTCATTGGAAACAAGCCGGATTGTGTGTGCACCTGGCTGTGTGGAAATGCCATAGTGATTGGCTGCAGGAGATTCAGAGGGAGGCTGGGGAACAAATACAAATTTCATTAGCAGCTCCTTCAGGGGTACCGATACACAAGCATTGAAATGTACACAATCCATCCTATACCCTCCACGGGTGTGCTGATGTCACCACTATTTCCTGTGCCTTGCCCGACGTACATTTCATCTTAACAGACTTCTTCCAAGAAGCAGTCAACAATGCTATTATCAGCATTTTTCATCCAGCATTTTTTCTAGCTTTTTTGAGCTTATGAAAAACACTAGTGTGCATGGAGCCTAACACTGGATCAGTGGTACAACATATGCTGCTATAATGTTGAAGAACATAGTGATTATCATTGCAACACACACACACACACACACTTTCCTGAATTGTGCCTTTGCCCAGAGCCTGCAGAGCTGAACAGGTACCTTCATACAAATGAGGATTGATAAGGGGCAGTTGGACAGCATCTTACTGCCTTAAAGCAGAACTAAACACTTTCAATCAAAATGTACTATTTTTAATCTTTATGCTGTTATCATTAGTACATAGATAGGAATATACTACATATTATAATTACTTGTTTTAATTTTTTTTTTTCTTCAGTTGCTTCCTGGTTTCAAACCTAGGCCAAAATGATGTTATACATCCCAGGAGTCTTTTTTTTTATCTGGAGGAGGGCCTTTATCAGCTATGCACATCCTCCAGTTTGCATACCTGAGCTAAGGGCAGGTCAATCCCAGGAAGTAAATGCTACATGAATCATCTGCCCCTACTCAAGATGGCAGCAGCTAGAAATGCTAGAGGGGGAGGGATGTTTTTTAAAGTGAAAATAAAGCATGGAGACAAGGATGGATGGTTAAATTTGCTTTGAATATTAAAAATGAATTAAATAGTGTTTCGGTGTGCAGTGCTCAGATACAATTAAAGTGCTATTAAACCTACAACAGTAAAATCAGTGTGTAATGCAGTAAATCATGCTTGTTATACTCACTGTGGAGCCTAAGGAGTTAATCCTGTGCATTGTCTAAAAAGGCTGTTTGATCCTGTCTTCTCTGATCCTCCCCTTCTTCCATAGTCCCCAATCCATCTCCTGATAGAATAGAGACTTGGAGGCACTCTGTACATGCTTAATTTGGTGTGTATTGCTAGAGAGTTTTTTTTTTTCTTGGGAAAGTGCATGTGATTGGCACAGGACCAATCAACACTGTCAGAAAGAGGGTCAGGGGTCATGCGGCCTCACAGGACAGTCGGAGTAGAATAACAGTTCCTCCTATGAGCTTTAATCAGACACTGATAGAAGTCACAAGACTGATGAAAAAATGTATTTAGCAGTTTCTATTTACTATTGCATTTCCATGTTCTGTGTACTGTGGGAGACCAGATATAGTGAATGCAGGCTCCTGGGTTTTTACCCTGCATGCAGCCTCCGATGTCAGCGGTGCATGCGCTCTGATGATCCGGCGGAGGTTGTCGGAAAATCAGAGCTCACTGCCGGAACGAAGAGCGCACGCGCGGGAGTGACGTCACACTGCTCCGGCCACTCATAGCGCCAGAGCCGTGTACCCAGGGCTGGATTAACATAGGGGCTATTGGAGCTGCAGCTCCAGGCCCCTTCCTTAAGATAGGCCCAGCCCAATGGTGTGAGTGAGTCACAAATACTGCCCAGACCTGTATACAGTGTACACATAATTGATATGTAATTTGCGGCAGCATATTTAATTTGTTTTAATTGTTTAATTGTTTGCATTTACATTTTATTTATTTCCATAAAAAGGCCCACCAAAATCCTTAGCACCAGACCCATGATGCTCTTAATCCGGCCCTGTGTGTACCCGGAAGAAAGAAGAGGACCATCATGTCAGCGTCCTCAGCGCTGACCGACTCAGGCATTGGGGGGCCTCGTTCTAAGGTAAGTACTTCATAATGTGTTAGTATGTGATGCATACTAACACATTATGCTATTGTCTTGCAGACTATCCCCCCCCCCCCCTTCTTACAGGTTTACTACCGCTTTAAAGGGATTCTGCAGGTTTGTTTGTTTTTTTTAAAATAACAAATGTCATACTTACCTGTTCTGTGGAATGGTTTGGCACAGAGCAGCCCCGATCCTCCTCTTCTGGGGTCCCCCGCCGGCATACATGGCTCCTCCCCCTTGACCAGTGCCCCCAATAGCAAGCCGCTTGCTATGGGGGCACTGGGGGGTTCTCTCTCCCAAGCCCCGCTCTGCGTGCCCATAAGACAGAGACACAGCTCAGCCCTGCCCCCTGCTCTCTCCTTATTGGCTCACTGGCTGTGATTAACCACTTCAGCCCCGGAAGGATTTCCAGCTTTAGGACCGGAGCCCTTTTTGCGATTCGGCGCTGCATCGCTTTAACTGAAAATTGCGCGGTCGTGTGACGTTGTACCCAAACGAAATTTGCGTCCTTTTTTTCCCACAAACAGAGCTTCCTTTTGGTGGTATTTGATCCCCTCTGCGTCATTTCTGATCGCCACTATAAACAAAAGAAGAGCGACAATTTTGCAAAAAAACCCACATTTCTTACTTTTTGCTAAAATACAAATCCAAAAAAAAAATATAAAAAAACATTTTTTTTCACCGTTTTTGGGCGATTTATATTCTTCCTCATATTTGCGATAAAAAAAATCGCAATCAGCGTTTATTGATTGGTTTGCGCAAAAGTGGCCGCGTTTACGGATGATGAGAATTCATTTTTGGGGTTTTTATTTTTCTTATTTTTTATTAGTAATGGCGGCGATCTGCGATTTTTAGCGGTACTGCGATATTTCAGTGGACATGTCGGAACATTTTGACACTTTTTTGGGACCATTGGCATTTATACAGCGATCAGTGCTATAAAAATGCACTGATTACTGTGTAAATGCCATTGGCAGTGAAGGGGTTAACCTGCAGGGGGCGCTCTAAGGGTTAACTGTGTTCCCTGGGCGTGTTCTAACTGTATGGGAGCTTGCCTAGCTGGGGAAGGGAAGTGGTCACAGCCTTCACGTACAGGAAGGCTGTGATCACAGCCCTTCCCCCTCACACAGAGCGGAGGTCCGTGTTTACATGCACGGACCCCCGCTCCTTCACTCCGGGGGGGCCATCGCGGGTAGCCGGCGGCAATCGAAGCCGCCGCACCGGCTCCCTGGCCCTCACCGAACACAGTGAGCGCGCGGGCGCGCCTCCGGCGGCGCGCGCGCGCTCAAAGTGCGCGTTATCGCAGCCGCCGTCGTATGACGGCGATTTGCGATAACGAACCACTTTGTCGCCGTCAACCTGCGGTTGGCGGTCGGCAAGTGGTTAACAGTAGTGGTAACCAATGGATCCTGCTGCTGTCTCAGCTAATGAGGAGAGGGAGTCCGGGGACACCTGAGGCTCCCATGCATATCACTAGATTGAGACTTAGGCAAGTATTAGGGGAGACTGTGGGGGGAGCAGCACACAGAAGGTTTTTTACCTTCCTGCATAAAATGCGGGAAGGTAAAAAACCTTCAGCCTTTACAACCACTTTAACTGCTCTCAGATATCAATATATTATCAATGTCAAATATCACTGTGATCTAAATTGGCTGCTCTCAAGTGACCAACCTCTAATAAAGGGCTGCTACAGACAGTTACTGCTCTGTTTTAAAGAGGTTGTAAACCCTTGAGGATTTTCACCTTAAAGCAGAACTCCAGGATTTTCAAAAAATCCCCCATTAGTTCACCTTCCTACACTAAACACTAAACAGTTATTCGTTTTGTGAAATTCCTTACCATTGAAGAGATATGTCCAATGAAATTTACAGGAAGTGAGCTCTCTCTTGTTTGAATGATGCACCATGTATTCTTCAATGTTATCTCTGTTAGAAGAGTGATTGCATCATATCCCCTCCCTAGTCTTTACACTACATTTCCCATCAGTGTTTGCAGAATTCAATGAATGCGGGAGGTACACTAGGCCTGTACATGTAAATGTGAACAAGTCCCCTTCAACATGAATCACACCCCTCATTCTGCAGCCAGGCCCACTAACCAGTAACACGCAACACAGCGGGATAGATTGCAGTCTTATAAATGCAAAGCATGTTCTCTCCTCTCCACCCACAAGGAGATAAACCTATTGCCCTTACTTTCTGTAATCATTACTGATCTGTACACACATCCCATAATGCTATATTATACACATCCCATAATGCTATATTATACACATCCCATAATGCTATATTATACACATCCCATAATGCTATATTATACACAATGTACACACATGCCATAATGATACACACTGTACTCTACTGTAATTAGAAATATTCCTCCAGCTGTAGATCTGAGATCTTTCTAAACAGCAATCAGTGACCACCTGTGTAGCCGTGTCTGCAGTGACCACCTGTGTAGCCGTGTCTGCAGTGACCACCTGTGTAGCCGTGTCTGCAGTGACCACCTGTGTAGCCATGTCTGCAGTGACCATCTGTGTAGCCATGTCTGCAGTGACCACCTGTGTAGCCGTGTCTGCAGTGACCACCTGTGTAGCCGTGTCTGCAGTGACCACCTGTGTAGCCATGTCTGCAGTGACCATCTGTGTAGCCATGTCTGCAGTGACCACCTGTGTAGCCGTGTCTGCAGTGACCACCTGTGTAGCCGTGTCTGCAGTGACCACCTGTGTAGCCATGTCTGCAGTGACCACCTGTGTAGCCGTGTCTGCAGTGACAACCTGTGTAGCGTGTCTGCAGTGACAACCTGTGTACCATGTAAGCAGTGTCCACCTGTGTACCGTGTCTGCAGTGACCACCTGTGTAGCCATGACTGCAGTGACAACCTGTGTAGCGTGTCTGCAGTGACAACCTGTGTACCATGTAAGCAGTGACCACCTGTGTACCGTGTCTGCAGTGACCACCTGTGTAGCCATGACTGCAGTGACCACCTGTGTACCGTGTCAGCAGTGACCACCTGTGTACCGTGTCAGCAGTAACCACCTGTGTGCCGTGTCTGCAGTGACCATCTGTACCATGTCAGCAGTGACCACCTGTGTAGCCATGTCTGCAGTGACCAGCTGTGTAGCCGTGCCTGCAGTGACCACCTGTGTGCCGTATCAGCAGTGACCACCTGTGTACCATGTAAGCAGTGGCCACCTGTGTACCATGTCTGCAGTGACCACCTGTGTAGCCGTGTCTGCAGTGACCACCTGTGTAGCCGTGTCTGCAGTGACCACCTGTGTAGCCGTGTCAGCAGTGTCACCGTGTCTGCATGTCACCATGGCGTGCCATTCTTGAGTAGACATAGGTGTGCACAGCCTATTGCATTAGGGTGTGCACCCCAAAGCTCAAGCACACATTAACAATATATTTATATATATACATACACACACACACTCTTATAGCAGAGCCGGTTCAGTGAAAGAAGTATGGTAGCTCTTCAATATTGATGGAACTGGTCAAAGGGAGAGATTTCCCATCTCTCCACCGGCACACAGAGCAGTAATGCTAATGTGCTTGGAGTGATTAGGGTGTGCCCAGGCACACCTGGCACACCCCCTGCGCATGCCTATGAGAGTAGGTAACACATACATGTTTATCTAGCACAAAACAAGAGCATGGAAGAGCCATTTTAAATGCAAAAGTAAAACTTAAAAACATATTTAAGACTAATGATGCAATTATGCATAATATAAAATATGTACTCCTAAAATACACTATGCTTTCCCTTTAAGAAGCCTTTGTAGTACTGATGATAGCAAGTTCAGCCCAAACACCTATTTTTCAGCTGTGGGGGGAATGTGAAAAACTGGACATGATCTTTTAGAATAGAGAAGCTATCAAGTCAACAGAACAGACATGGCTGTGTAGCCATATCTGCATGCCAGCACCTGCGCAGAGCGGGATACTTGGCAGAAAGCATCAGATGATATAGCGGGGATCTCAGGCTGTGACTGTATTGTATGTGAATCGCAGATCAGTGTAATGTCCCGCCTCCTGCCAGCTTTGGAACAGTGCGCTGTCAATCACAATGCCGGTGGGCGGGACATTACACTGATTGGTGATTCACATACAATACAGTCAGAGCCCGGGATCCCCACTGTGTCATCCGATGCTTTCTGATAAAGATACCGCTCTGCACAGAGATAGGGGGCGGCAGGGGGAGGGGGGCAGAGTGGGGGCAGTGACTGGCAGGGAGCAGAGGAGGAGGAGAGGGGAGAGGAGGAGGAGGACACCTCCTCAGTGGGCAGCACAGACCAGGGGCTGGGGAAACCCCCTCCGCTCTCACTACAATTCTATCTCCTCCCTGCTTGCTCTACAGAACTACAGGTGGGTGTGTCAGACCACTGCAGCTAGGACAGCATGGAGAGAGCCCAGCGGTCTTACAAACCAGAAACCAAAGGGGAATAACGGTTTTTCAGCAACTTTAGAGGAACTACAGAGCTCAGCATGGCATAGTTGGTGAAGGTAGGAGATCAGCAACAAGAACATGGAAAAAAGTTTTTTTTCCCAGAGTTCTGCTTTAATGCATTCTATGCATTAAGGTGAAAAACCTTCTGTAGTGCAGCAGCCCCATAGAGCCCCCCTTTTACTTACCTGAGCCTGATCATTCCAGCGACGAGGATGAGCCCAACAGCTCCAGCCACTGTCTCGGGTCCTTATTGGATAGATTGATATGGCTCCCGCTGCTGTCAATCAAATCCAGTGAGACGGCAAATGGGGCCAGGGCCTAGTCCTGTTGTCTGTGTCAATGGATGCCCGCATGAGTGCCCTGGGGAAAGCGCTTCTCTGAGGGGGCACTCGAGAAGAGGAAGAGCCAGGAGCACCGCTGGGGGACCCCAGAAGAAGAGAATCGGGGGCCACTGTGTGCAAAACCCTTGCACAGAGGAGGTAAGTATAACATATTTGTTATTTAAAAAAACAAAGCAAAGAAAAAAAAAAAAACCTTTACAACCTCTTTAAATGGAATCACTGTCACTCATGTGGCTGCTATGAGAAAGCCAAGCACTACTAGAAGTCTATGCTTAAATTGCCACAATCAATTTTGCTGTTACTTAGCCATGGGGTATTTGTGCCCCTAACCCTCTCTCCATTAGTTTATTAAGTGAATAAGCTACTAAAAGGATAAAATGATGGTTTGTTATGCCCCTTATTAACCCAAGGACCCTAAGATATTAGACGGTAGCCATCTGAGTCAGTGTAGGGGAACAGCTTACACTGCCCAAGTTCAAGGAGGGCTATTTACAACATGGGGGCGGACAGTACAGTTATGGTACAATTCAATACAGGAGGAATCAGAGGGCCCTGTCCATTGGAGTTTAATGAGGTGTTTACTCAATAAAAACAAATGCAATCGTGTTTCAAATTCAGCTAGTAACTGAATTTGATCACAGCCTCTTGTAAAGCAGCACTCAGACAAGGTTAGGGAGTGAGCAATCAGCCAATCAGGTGTCCTGCATGCACATGTGACACATGACTTAACCACTTCGGCCCCGGAAAGGATTTACCCCCCTTCCTGACCAGAGCACTTTTTGCAATTCGGCACTGCATTGCTTTAAAGTGGTTGTCAACTCGTGACAACACTTTAACCTACAGGTAAGCCTATGATAAGGCTTACCTGTAGGTTCCCTGCATATCTCCTAAACCTGTACGGTTCAGGAGGTATACAGTGTACGAGATGTGCTGACGTCATTTCGGCACATGCGCAGTGAAGAAATGGCCCCCGTGCCGTGACTGGCGGCTCCCGCGCGTATTCACGGGAGTGACGTCTGGCGACTCCAGCCAGTCACGGTGCCGGAGTCGTGCCCCCGGAAGGAAGAGGGGCTGAAGATGGACGCCGCCAGCACAGGGGACAGCAATGGACATCGCAGGCTTCGTTTGCAGGTAAGTGGCACATAATGGGCTACTATGCGATGCATAGTAGCCCATTATGCTTCTACATTACAGGTGTATATTGAGGAAGTAAACCCAATCTGGGTTTACTTCCTATTTAATTGACAATTGCGCGGTCGTGAGACGTTGTACCCAAACAAAATTGACAGCCTTTTTATCCCACAAATAGGGCTTTCTTTTGGTGGTATTTGATCACGCCTGCCTGAAATGTTTTTTTTTGCGCTATAAACCAAAAAAGAGCGACAATATTGAAAAAATATATATTTTTTTTTTTACATTTTGCTATAATACATATCCAAAAAAAACATCAAAAAACGAATTTATTCATCAGTTTAGGCCAAAATGTATTCTTTTACATATTTTTAGTAAATAAAATCGCAAAAAGTGTTTATTGATTTTCGCAAAAGTTATCGCATCTACAAATGATGAGAATTGATTTATGGTAATTTTATTTATTTTTTTTACTGGTAATGGTGGCAATTTGCAATTTTTATCGGGACTGCGATATTGCGGCAGACAGATTGGACACTTTTTTGGGACCATTAACATTTATACAGCGATCAGAGCTAAAAATAGCCACTGATTACTGTATAAATGTCACTGGCAGGGAAGGGGTTAAACTGTAGGGAGCAATCAAGGGATTAACTGCGTTCCCTCACTGTGTTCTAACTGTGTGGGGGCTGGACTGGAAGGGGCATGACAGATCTAATTGTTCCTCCTTACAGGGATCAGTAGATCACTGTCATGTTCCCTGTCAGAACAGGGAACCGCCGTGTTTACATCAGCAGTTCCCCGTTCTGGCTCGGTGTTAGGCGATCGTGGGTCACCAGCAGACATCTAGTCCTCCCGACCCGTGGCCACACTCGTGCAGAGTGCGGTGGGCATGAGAGCGCGCCAGCGGCGGCACGTGCCCGCCTGCAACTGCGGCTGCCCGAATCTTCGTTTATAGACGGCGATTTGCGCAGTGGAGCCACTTTGCCACCATTTATCTACGCAAGGCGGTTGGCAAGTGGTTAAAGTGGTTGTAAACCTCAGAGAATAAATATGAACAGCATGTATACTTCTAAAGTGTGTAGTTGTCTCAATTAAGAGCACTAAGTGTCAGTTCTGTCTTTTGCTTCATTCCTCTGCTATCTGCATAAATCACTTCTGACAAGTTTTCTTGACTCCAGCTTCCCTCCTCTCCTTTCAAGAACGGGATAGGGGCTGGTAAATATTTTATTAACCAACCTTTCTTTTCTGAATGAACACAGTGAGTGATCTGTACCAATCGCTCCTGTCTTCATTCTTAACGAAAGCATAGTATGCTATGTTTACTGCAGGCTGCTGAGAAGGACTGGGGAAACACTGTCCTCAATTTCTTTCACTGTCTCAAAAGTTTGACAACTGGGGCTTCTAAAAAAATTAAAAAATAATATTGTAAAAAAATAAATTTAAAGCTGGGGTAGGCAACCTTAAAGAGGTGGAGATCTAACTGAACAACAGGGAAAAAGACAAAGAATGGGCACAGTGTCACCTCCTCACACCTGATTTAAACCTCTAATAGCTGTGCTACCGTGTTGCAATCTCGTGCATTGCACGGCAGTCATGGGTTTAAATCAGGTGGTGAGGAGGCAACATATCGCCTGTCAAAGACACTCGGTTCACTTTTTAGAGCAGCAGCCTTGCATGCTGCACTAGTCAATGAGACCTTAGTTGCATTCAGGAGTTTTGGTGTGCCTTCAGAAAATGCAGCAAACCCGCAGGATATTAGAAGAGTATGGCTAAGCGCAGCAAAACCGCAGGAAAGCTGCGTGTACACTGCACTGCATTAGTATGAAAGCTGCCCTATACTATTATGCCCAGTGTATTGCTTCACACTGATCTGAAGATTTCTTCTTTCCTGCTGCTGGCACCACTCTGGAGGCCGCTAGCCAGGATAAGAGGTGGAGCACTACAGAGGAGAAATCGGTTTATGCAGCTCTTGTTCCCTTCTACCGCTACAACTTTGCAAGTAGTCCCTTTGCATTGCACTTTTTTTGATGCTCTGGGATGGCGGGTCAGCAAGCCCAGACCACGATCTACAGGTTGCTGACCCCCAATTAAAAGTAATAAAAATAAAAAATTACTGACTCTATTCACTGCCCTACTGACACCAATCTTTGCTCTCCTGACACCGTCCACTGCTCTGCTGATATACACGCATGTGTTTGTGCTCTGTGCTACCCCAATGCAATAGGCTGCACACACCAATGACCGTATGTTGTTGCAGTTCATGTGAAATTATAATGGGTGGCACAGTGGTGTAGTGGATAGCACTTTCATCTTGCAGCAAAATGGTTTCTGGTTCGAATCCCAACCACGGCACTGCCTGCCTGGAATTTGCATGTTCTACCTGTGCCTGTGTGGGTTTCCTCCGGGTACTCCAGTTTCCTCCCACACTCCAAAGACATGCTGGTAGGTGAATTAGATCCTGTCTAAATTGGCCCTAGTATATGTATGAATGTGAGTTATGGACCTTAGATTGTAAGCTCCTTGATGGTAGGGACTGATGTGAATGTATAATATATATGTAAAGCAATGCGTAAAGTGACGGCGCTATATAAGCACCTGAAATAAATAAATAAAAATGATCAGAATACTATAATCACCATTACCTAACAAAGTTTTTATAAGAATGTGTTTGACACTGCAGTCAAATACAAATACATATTGTGCAGACACTAAATATCAGTTCTCGCTTAACTCCAGCAGTGTAATTTAGAAGATCAGATTGGAAAGTACCTTCACAAAAGTATCATTTATCTTGCCAAAATAAGAGTTATATATAAATAACAGAATGTATTTCATATCTTCAGGATTCTTCAGGAAAAGCAGATTTGAGCGCGTTGTGACATGTTAACTTATTTTGTCGTTTATTCTTTAGAAGATGTCTATGTGTTTTCAACATGAACAAACCAAAGGGAAACCTTTGCCAGTCCACATGAGCACCCACAACCGGCAATGGTGTTGTTTTGTAATAGGTTTAGGCATATTGCTCAGCCACATCCAGATGATTAAAGCTTTCACAAATATCTATTTAAAGGAGTGTACTTACTGGGAGGATGGAGGAAGCTGTGGGTGATATTCATCCCTGGCTTGTAGTCTGAGCATTTCTGGCTGCTTTCCTCTGGGACTCTACCGTCAGGCCGCAGACAGTCTGCTAGTGTAGGAGGAAGAGAAGAGCCTTCACCCTGGTACAGAACACAACACAATGTTATTGATCCAGAAAACACCTTGTCTACCCTAATGCTACTTTCCATGCCGTCTAATCTTAATGCCTCTGCTTTAAAACTGATTAAAAAATGGAACATGTTTTGTCTGACTGCATGCAAATTCTTTTACTCAGTGGCTAGACATAGAATGATTCAATAAGTATCCTGGAATAGGCACTCAGTCACTTACACTACAAAGATTATGCTGTATTTAACACCTTGCCAGACAATTCAGTGTCTCGGAGTGCTGCGTCATCCAGTTAAGACGCCCATGCAGCAAGGATAATGTGCAGAGTATATACGTTTAGACATATTACCAGGATGCTTGCTCTTAAAGCAGTATTAAACCCAAAAACAAACATTTATTATATTGTAGCTTTACAATTCTTAGATGTGATAGCTGTATTAGTTTCCTTTTTAGGCTTTCTTTCTCTGTTTTCTTCTAGGGGATCCAGCCAGCAAGTCTGATGTTTTTCACAAACTCAAGCTCTCCAGCAGAATGTTTACATGGAAGAGATCGACAAACCACTTAACACTGGCAAGGGTGATTAAAATGATCAGCTTTTATGTATTCATGCAAAACCTTTATCCCTAAAGGAAAAAAAAACTGTTTGCTTTAACTGATTATAAAAGTATGAGCTGGAGTTTGGCTTCCCCCCAGAGTGACAATGCTGCTGTCTGCTGTGCCTCATGCGCTCATTCCCCAGTGTTGTGCCTCACTAATGCAGGAGGTGCGTTAGTGGTCAAATCAGTAGGTGAAAACAGAGCGGGAAAAGAAAACTGATGGAGCCACCACATCTAATCATTGCCAAGCTGCAATATAAGGCCCCTATCACACGAGCACCTCCATGAAGCGGGATCCGCTTGCTCAGAGGGGGATCTCTCTGCTGATCCCCGCTAAGCTTGCGGGTGACAGGTCCATGTCCACTCCACTATGCAGAGCAAACACAGCCTGCTCTTGTCTATAGGCCCCAGAAAGACATCACGTATGACAAAACATGTCGGGCAGAGCTACACGCTGACGTCATCACGCCCCACGTGACCCCGGAAGTGCAGGTGAATCTGTTTTTGTTTGCCGGCAAACCTATTTTAGCAAGGCTTTTGATTCTTTTAACAATTGTAAGTAGTTTTTTGGCTTTATAAGTAAAGGAGTTTATACAATATTATACTATTGGAGCCCTTTTCCATATATTCACGCCATTTGGTCCTGGTTGATCGGGACATCCCAACACTAGTTGGACACCATTGGAGGAATTTCCTAGTCACCAGCGTGGTCCAGAGGCTTGACTGCTTATGCTACCATGCAGAGGGTTATCTGTATGCCTTTTTGACCACTCTAGAAATAGATGGTCCATGCTATCTGGTTAGCGTCCCCTTTCATAGGGTGATGGGTGTCAAAGGAGGATCTGCATGATTCTTGGTGGTGGAACTCTTTCGAAGCAATTTCCCTTTTGGTATATATACCACATGGATTAACTCACTATACGTCTTCCAGAACTGCTTTTTTCTTTCACATAGATCTTATACGGACATTTGATTCAATGTAGTGTGTGAGTTCACGAACATTGATTTACACTATGACATTTATGTTTTTGAATTATGTTATTTCATTTTGGTATTTCTTTTTTTATGTTTTTCATATTGAGTAGCACAACTTTTTCTTTTTTTTTTTTTGTCTATAGGGCAATCAGATGGAAACGGACCTCCAGTCCGTTTTCACCCAATGCCATCTGATCCACCAGACAGATGAGGCATAGGTTCCCCATAAGTCTGCTTTTGGTGGACACGATTGGATGGCGGTGGGTGTCAACGGACATCCGCCACTCCATAGAAGAGACTGGAGAGTCCAATCAGGTCCACCTGAAAAACTGACAGGCGGACATGATCGGATCGCCTGTGTGAAAGGGCTTCATACATTTATAGATTGAGTTTTAATAACATGGGCTGTTACTATTTGAACCAGTATTTGTTTGATTATGAAAGAGGTGGTTATTCAAGAGTTATATGATCTTATGCATGGCACTCTTATATTATAATTTCTTGTGTCCTCTGGCAGATATACAGTAAGTGCTTGGCATTCTCTCAGATGACCATCTCAATCAGATATAACCATCACTGTGAATGGACAAATCTTTTACAAATTAGACCTTCTGTGACTCAGAATATAATGTGCCCAGGTATGCCCACTTTATTGCAAAATTTCCAAGTCATCTGCAACCAGAAACCTAAGCATTTAAAACAAAGAGTATAAATAAAAGCTGAACGCCAGTTAGCAATTATCAAATGAAATACATAAATTAAAGTGGATTTACTTTCCTAAAAAATGTAATTCTATTTATCCCGTCATGTGATGTAGTCAGCAGACAGTATATGTTGATGACCTCCATTTTCTCCACTGCAGTTAAATAACACAGGTTGGTCACAGACCTCAATCTGCTGAACCACAATGAGAAAAGCATCACTTGCGTCACTCCCTGCTCACTCTAATCCTCCCGTCAGCAGTCTCTCAGTGTTATACTCCCAAATAATATGTACTGCTGTGCAGCCTGCGTTACTCAAATTGCTGGCCTTGCCATTCCCAGTCCTAATATAAACACACATTCAAGACTTATAGTAATTTATTTAAAATATGTGTATTGAAATGTTAATGTCTGCATAACTGTAATACTAGTTTGTTTTCAATAAGCTTGGAATTCAGCTTTAGGTATTTTAATAGCCTAAAGAAGCTTGCAAAGAAAATCTATAAATGGGTAGTGCAAGGAACAGAGAAACATGGAAGGAAAACTATGCTTCAACCAAAACCAAATTTCTGATATCTCTTAGTTAATGATAACTCTAATATCTACATACATTTTGGTATCTCTACTCCTATGGTAGAAGTTATCCCTTCCAATACCTAGAGACTTTCTGATATCTCTTACTTTTATGGCAAAAATGAAGGCCCCTTGAGCCCATAGTGAAAGGGAGCCTTGACTAATGGGGGCATGGCTTAGTCATTGGGCGTGGACATACATAGCAAGCTAAAGTACCTTGAAAGTGATTGGCTATCTAGTACCTGAGGGGCCCGGGCCTGAACTCTAAATAAGTCCACGCTGAGGTAAATCACTGGTGACCTGAGGAACTGCAACTTCAGAAGCGTTGCCCACCCACCTGCCCTGTAAGAGGTTGATCGTCACAGCTTTATTGGTGGGATTTGAGCTTGCCAGAGTTAAATGTTGCCCTAGTGGGTTATGCCCAATGAGTGGAAGTTGGGTCATGCCCTCAAGTGGAAGTTGGGTCAGTCTAATGTCTGACTACCATTCATTGTAAAGACAGGCCTTTTAGACTAGGTCAAGTTAATGTTCAAGCATGTGTGACTGCCACTGGTTTAAGTGTTTATGGAAATTTCAAATAAAGCCGTGGTCTTGTCTTTTCCATCTTAACCTGTCTACCTGTTGTCTTTGGGCAAGGTTAATGTAATTGTGGTTTTGAGCCAATGCTCCTCAGCAGTTATGATCATCTCTAATACCTTCATATATTCTGATGTACTCATTTAGAGGTAGATTTACCACCTCTGGTACCTACATAAATTCTGATATATCCAACACTTCTGGTAAAAGTTATCACCTTTAATACCTACATACATTCTGATTTTTTCTAAGGAATAAATTATCATCCCTGATACCTACATAAATTCTAATATCTCTACCACTTATGGCAGACTTTATCAAACACAATAGCCATGTCAATTCTGATCTCTAGCCTTATGGTAGAAGTTATAACCTCTGATAGCTACATAAATTCTGTTATCTCTTACTCTTCTGGTAAAAAAAATCTCTCAATACCTATATATATTATGATATCTCTTACTCCTATGGTAGAAGCTATCACCTCAAATACATACATATATTATCTATCTTACTGTTATGGTGGAAATTATCACCTCTGATGCCTACATTGTGAGATCTTTTAAACTAAGGCTCTATTCATTCAGTCTCACAACTTTGGAGTGCAACTTTAATGTAACTTTGGATGGATGCGACTTGGATGTGACTTGTTGTGCCTCTGCAAAGTTGGACCCACTGTTGCATGTAAAACATTCAGGTACAACTTTAATGCAACTTTTGAGGGTTAACATTGAAGTCTGTGGCCCTCAATTTGCATGAAAATCAGACCAAAGTAGTGCATGAACTACTTTGAAGTCCCACATATATGAATGGTTATCACTGGAAAACATGGGATACGACTTGGCATGCAACTTTTCTGTGACAAGTTGCACAAATGTGAATGGGGTGTTATAGTATAAATTATCACCCCCAATACCTACATAAATAATTCAATTAAAAACATTTAATTAATCTCCTATTCTTATAGTAGAAGTGTTAACTTCTGATAGCTACATTCATTCTGATATATCTTAATCTTATAAAAATTATAACTTTTCATACCTACATAAATCTCTTACTCTTAAAATAGGGGCTATACCTTATCATACCTACATAAATTATATCTTTCACTTTTATTGGATAAGCACCCTTGATACCTACATAATGATATTTTTTTCTCATACCTCATGTATTTTGGTGCTGCATATAAATGCATCACTCTACATAATTACATTCAGGCCTCATACACACGGACGTTTTTACCGCCGCGTTTTTTAGTGGTTTTTGCAGCTCTCCGTGTTATTCAATAGCCCCATACAAACGCTGACGTTTTTGAGCTGTAGATGGCCTCGGCGTTATTAAGCTGTAAAACGAATGCAGGACCCGCGCATTCCAAAGCTGTAGCGTTATGGCATTTTTGACGCTGACGCTTTCCGGTTCAAAAATTGCTGAGGAATGTTTTTTAACAAAAAGCGACATATTGCTGACGCTCATTAACACCGATGCAAAACACAGACGAAATTGTGTTTTTGACGCAGATTTTTGCCTGACGTCGGTCACAATGTTTTGCTATTACGCCTGTGTGTATGAGGCCTCAACATTAAAAGTAATAGGTCATCTTTAGCTTTTAATTTCAACTGGATAACATTCAAGTGTAGTGACTTGGAAGTCAGTGTTTGCAGCCAGAAGCCTCAGGATATGAATAAAGGCAGTGAGGTCACTCCTTAATCCTCCCACAATATATTACTGAGCTCACTGACCTTATGAACGGTGTTCAAAAAGCTGACTCACACGACTGCTGGCAATCACTTTTCCCCTTCAGAGCTTATTTGTTTATTGCAAACCACCATATTATTAATACAAATGATAGCAGAATGATTTTAACACTTGGGGCTTATTTATTCAGCTGTGAATGTAATGCTTAGAAAAATATTCACTGCAGGTGGATCAGTCACTGTAACTGAAAATACACGCACAAGAATATACTCCTGCTATGTTAAATATAACTCTTGGTCTCTCTTGGTGCTCGATTGCCTTCTCACCACCTGCTTTAACCTAAAAGCCCTCACCATTGTGCCGCAACAGTGTGCCCATTTGCAGGGTTGTTGGGGTTTGGCCCCATTCACTCCATGACATGTGTATACCCTTGTGCCTTTGCAGCTTAAGAGGAGGTGGGTTTGGGGGGGGCAGGAGCCACCTGTTTTTACCTCTTCCTAACCGCAAGTGTAAACTAGGCCTTGGTCTTGTACATATTAGAAATATTGTATGCACACTAAATATATATATATATATATATATTATATACATACATATATACACACACACAGTATCTCACAAAAGTGAGTACACCCCTCGCATTTTTGTAAATATTTTTATATCTTTTCATGTGACAACACTGAAGAAATGACACTTTGCTACAATATAAAGTAGTGAGTGTACAGCTTGTATAACGGTGTAAATTTGCTGTCCCCTCACAATAACGTCCTTCCCACAGGCCGTTCTCACAGGTTAAATCATATAACCTTTGAGAACGTCCTGTGGGAGGGACGAAATGCGTCAGTGGATCGCGGGCGATGACGTCAAATCCGGTTGACGCGTTACCTGTTCTGGATACACTGTGTTGAGATTTTAAATGTAAGTGGATATTTTAATTTTCTACCCAATTAATGCGGATTTACACTATGTATACCTTCTTTGTCATCTATTGAACACTGCATGCAAGCTGTGCATTCCAAGTGGCGACCGCTACTGGTGGGAATCGATCAGTGGAACTACAAGCCCCAGACACACCACAGAGCGCATCTGACATCTGACTTCTGTAGTGGAAGTCCCTACTTTCTGGTGAGTGCGGGGCAGGGCCGGCTCTACCACTAGGCAGAGTAGGCGGCCGCCTAGGGTGCCACTGCCGCCCAGGGTGCCCGGCCGCTGTTGATCTGTCACTGGTCTGCATCGATCACTCCTGTCACTAGAGAGCCGCGGCTGGCAGCACACCAGGCTGCTAAAATGAGGCGGGTCCAGGGGCAAAGGGGCAGGCCTGTGGACCACGGCTAAAGAAATGGGTAGAGGTGCTGCAAAAATCTACACCTCTACCACCTCCATTGTATACATGGACAGGGCAAAGGGGGTGGAGTCAGGGGTGGAGCCAATGGGGGCGGCAAAATGAGGTTTCGCCTAGGGTGTCAAAGATCCTTGCACCAGCCTTGGTGCGGGGAAGTGCAGGACGGGAGCACGGATTGCACCAAGGATATCGCATTTAGCACTTGGCACTTTATATACACGTTTGTTAAGAAGATTGCTGTATGAACTGTTGTTAAGAAGACTTACTGATTACAAAGGAAGAACTCATTTGAATGAACTTTATATGAACTCACCACTTGCTACTAATACTGTTTATGTATTCTAAACAGATGCTGTAATTGTATAATCATGACCACCATATTTTAATTCACAAATCACTGAAAGTCACCGGTGAGCCAATGGCTTGGCTTAGGAACACAGATATGATTTCATAAGAATTTTTCGTTTTTTCATCACCTTATATCAGAAGCATCAGCAGCTCCTTAATTTCAATTTATTTCATTTCATTTTTATTTGTATTATTTACTATTTATGTCTCATTCAGAAAGTTGTTAAATTAAGGGCACAAAAGAGACTATTTGCACAAAGATAGCACTAGCACTTTTTAAGTAGTACGTAGCGCTCTTTACTCACATTACATGAGCATATATAGTGACTCCAAAGGCTCTGTCTTATCAGGAGATAGATTGGGGGCAGTGTAAGAAGGGGAGGATCAGAGAAGACAGGATAAAACAGTATTTTTACACAGTGCAGATTAACCCCTTAGATTCTACAGTGAGTATAACAAGCATGCTTTACTGCATATACA
The DNA here is from genome assembly GCA_018402905.1 of Glandirana rugosa. Lineage (NCBI taxonomy): Eukaryota > Metazoa > Chordata > Amphibia > Anura > Ranidae > Glandirana > Glandirana rugosa. Next base: position 977,470 of record BLSH010241352.1, read on the forward strand.
GATTGATTTTACTGTTGCGTTTAGTAACACTTTAAAGCCTAACCACCACTAACACATTTTACAGTTACAGAAACATCTTTCCTTTTGGGATGAGGATTTAATGAAATGAATGAAAGCTGAGCATTGTAAGCACCACTGTTAGTGTTAAAGGTTTTTTTCTGAACGCTTTAAGTGCCGTGTTTGTTAGACAGCAGGCAAGATGAACAGGTAATAAAACTGTCTAAAAATGTTACAAGGGGGACCTTAAAAAACCAAAGACTGCTGAGCTGATGCTACTGACAGATTGCAACATATATATCATTTTTTGATTTTGTATATAGTTTCACTTTAAAGAAGAATTTCAGGTATGGATATTTTTACATAGTTACATTGGTTCAGCTTGTAACTATGCATATACCTTATCTGTGGGATCCCTCTAGAAGCTGGAAATCACTGTAGTAGAAACCACTACAGTGACCTCCACTAACTCCTGTCTCCCATGGCGAGCGGCTGCCCTGCCAGCATTTTGAACTGCATTTTTTTTAAACAAATGTAAAACGTTCCCTGATTGGACAAGGTGGAAAGGTGGGGCAGTGATGTCAAACTCTCCACCTCATTCAACCAGAGAATGCTTTGCATTCATTGGAAAATGTAAAGCATTCTCTGAATGGTGCCCATGACCTCCTGTGTTCACAGTGCAGCTGGGCAGTCACTTGGCATGGGACCCAGAAGCTAGTGGAGATCACTGAAGTAGGTGTGCCTACTAATTTGTCAAGCACTTATGTAATGACTTTAAATAAGTGTGTGAGAAAATAATTTGCTTCTAGAGGGACCCCACAGGTCTGGTATATTCAATAGATTGAGACTATATGAGGCTATCTATTGCCAACATCCTTTTATATACATATTTTACCAATTGTTGCCTCCCATGCGGCTTTATATGGCAAGTATATGGCAAATAAGCAAAATATATAAAACACAAAGTATTTACCCTGTGAAGAAATTCTTGTATGGGGTGCACTGTAATATTCATGTAATGAATCCCCACTAGCTGTGTATGGGTATTGCAATTATATGAAAGATGTATTACCCTGCCATGATTGTGGTTTTGATGTAGATTTATTTTAAATTGTATTCAATAAAATACATTTTGCTTTATGTATATGTAGCGCCCCCATAGTATAGGTGCGTTTTCTAGTAGGGTTTTCGGCTAGGAGAGGTAAATTTAGTCAGGCCTGACTGTAATGTGCAGGCCTGAGTGTTTTGATCTGGACTGGGAGGCGAGGCTCAGGGAGGATTGGGTGGATTTGAGGTCACCAGAACCTCCCACTTCTTTCTAGAAACCTGGAAAAGGTTTTCTGGTCAGAGAGCTGGGAGGTGGGTGGAGCCATCTGGAGAGTTCTGGGGAGCCCTGGCCAGTCCCTAAGTGGGATTGGCAGGGGGCAGACCTCCTTGGATGCTCTGGGTCAGCCCAGTCTGGTAGGAGTAGTGTCCGGTGGAAATCTGGAGATGTAGCAGAGGCGCTGTGGTGCGGGGCCCCTATCCAGGAGGTCGCCCCCAGTCTGGGGAGGGTGACCTTGGGGCATGGGGGTTTGGGTGCAGCCAGGAAGGAGCGTGATTCCTGGAGCCGCACAGGAGGAACATTAGAACAGCGGAGGTGCTACAGGAGCAGTGAGAGACTTTAAAGTATCCACCAGTGCGGTGGGTGACGGTCCCTGCGACTGGAGGAGAAAGTGCTGGAACAGGCTGGGAGAGGAATGGCGGACAGTATGTGGGAGCTAGTTAAGGGAAAGGAGAGTCACTATCAGAGAGCAAGGCAATGGGACCTGGAAGAGGATGGGCTGGGAGTGTAGTTCATCAAAGGCCTGATTAGCACTAAAGTACTTTGCTGCACATTCAGGGGCCCGTGATCCCTGACCTGTAATGGGTGTTCCTGAGGTCCAGCTGAAACAGGGTAGGCCTCACTACGTGCTAACTGCGGTGAAGAGAAAGGTATAGAGTAGCCTGATACATTTCCATTCAGGCTGGAAACTAGAAAGTTCTGAGCTGGAGAGAAGCAAAGAAGTGTAAAACTGTGAGTTCTGTGTAGTGAGAGAACTGTAAGAGAAATGGTCAGCAAGTGAAGTGCTGGAGAGTTGAGAGGAGCAATAGTCTGCAGAGGGAGAGTCTGCTGTGAAGTATGAATATACAGAACTGTATATGGAATCCCTGTACCATAATTCTTTGGGCATCCCATAGTTACCCCTTATCCCCATCCAAGTTATTTCCCCAAAATAAAACAACAAAAACAAGAGCCAGTCTGGTTAGTGTCTCGGGATGTGTGATATATGGTGCAATTAAGGTTAGCTATCAGGTGAACCACTACCACCTACCCAACACTCTCATGCACATGGCTACATACAGTATCTTGCTTATTTGCCAAATAAAGTCCCATGTGTGGCAACAATTGGTCTAAGCTGGACCAATGTATTTATGTATAAATATCCATATCTGAAATTCTTCTTTAACCACTTGACAACTGGGCACTTAAACCCCCTTCCTAACCAGACCAATTTTCAGCTTTCAGTGCTCTCACATTTTGAATGACAATTACTCAGTCATACTAAGGTCGAATCTGGTTAACAACGGTGTGTACCCTGAAATAAACCGTTTATTCGTTCTATGACATACATCGGTACACGTACTCTCACAACCCATCCACCATCACCAAGTGGACTATCGATTGGAATTAACGTGGTATATAGTGTGTAGGGCTCTGTGATTGGTCTGACCGAGAACAAAAACAACAAAATAAAACCCCTTTATTGAACCTACCCCTATTCCCCATTGATACCCTACGGGTTTCTTAATACCATGTCCCTAAGGTATATGTCAAGACATATAAGTATGAAGTGTCGTCTGAGAGGGAGACGTCTGATAACGAG
>BLSH010241352.1:1000098-1011330 GCA_018402905.1 Glandirana rugosa
AGAACAGAGGGAAAGGGACAGTGGAGAAGACCGGCAAAAGAGCAGAAGACCCCTCAGAAGATGAAAGACCCCGCAAAAGAGCCGAAGAAAGAAGAGCCAGAGAGGGGAGAAGACCGTCGGAGCAGATTTAATAAAATATTTTAAAAAGCTGTGTGGTTTTTTGTGTACATATTTCTTTCCAGGTAAATGGGTAGGGGTACGATGTACCCCATACTCATTTACATAGGGTGGGGGGCTGGCATCTGGGGGCCCCCTTGTTAAAGGGGGCTTCCAGATTCCGATAAGTCCCCGCCCGCAGACCCCGACAACCACCGGCCAGGGTTGTCGGGAAGAGGCCCTTGTCCTCATCAACATGGGGACAAGGTGCTTTGGGGTGGGGGGCGCAGAGCCCCCCCTGCCCCAAAGCACCCATACTCCCCATGTTGAGGGCATGCGGCCTGGTATGGTCCGGGGGGGGGCGCTCGCTCGTCCCCACCCCCTTTCCTGGCCTGCCGGGCTGCATGCTCGAATAAGGGCCTGGTATGGATTGTGGGGGTTCGACGTGGGGGTTCCCCTTGAAATCCATACCAGACCAAAGGGCCTGGTATGCTTCTGGAGGGGGACCCCATGCCAGTTTTTTTTTAAATTTGGCGTGGAGTTCCCCTTCATGATCCCCAGAGCACAAGGTGTCTGGCATTGTCGGAATCAAAGTCGGATCCCTGTTCACAGACAAACGGTCCGACTTTGACCCTATGTAGGACCGTAAATTGCACAGCAAAGTAGGATCAAAGTCGGACTTTTTTTGTCGGATAGTGTGAACCCAGCCTTAGGAAGCTGTACCAGTGTGCAACTGTGTTCACAGTTTGATTGTTTTCTACTTGTTTTTTTTTACTTTGTTTTTTTGTGCGTTTTGTTCTGTTTGTTTAAAAAACAATGTAAAAGATCACTGTGGTGAAGACAACTGATGTAAGGGGGCATTCGGATGGGGAGACTTGATGTAAGGAGGGAATTCTTATGGGGACACCTGATGCAAGGGGTCACACTGATGGGAACAAATGATGTAAGGGATCACGCTGATGGGGAAACCTGACGCAAGGGGACCCTCTAATGGGGACAAATGATGTAATGGAGCACTCTGATGAGGACGACTGATGAAAGTGGGCATTCTGATGGGGGCACTTGATGTACGGTGGCACTCTGATGGAGAAACTTGATATAAGGCGGCCCTCTAATGGAGACACCTGATGTAAGGAGGCACTCTGAAGATTGACAATAAATATTTTTGAAATGTTATTGAAACATGCTTGTACATTACTTATTTTTTAATAGACATACAATGACTAAATATATACTAGGATCATTTTGAAAAATCTATTTTGATTTGAGCTTATGCAAAAATTGCAACTATTTAACGCATCTACAGGTAAAAACTTCATTAAATCACCCTATGTATGTCTACATTTGAATTTTGGTGTGAATGTTTAGAAACACTTTAGAATCCCCAGCAAATGTCTTATGGTATTAAACTACCAGAGTTAAGCTAATAAGGAAATTGCCACTCGTGAATAAAACGTTTGTGTCATTGGCCGTACATTCCCAGGAGATATCTTTGATCTTTTGCAATAAATAGCTGCAGGTGCTAGTGCTACACTCTTTTCCCTAGCTGTTCCATTGAATCTTGGAAGGAAATTTCTCAGTACATTACTATTTTTAAATTAGAATCATAGAAAAAAAATTAGAGACATGCTCCCAACTTATTGTTCTGTACAAGTTAGGCTGGGGCCTGCAGATCCCTCCATCCACACTATACAGTGCATATGGACAAATCTCCAGCTGTGACTATTATATCCTGACAGCTGGCTCCTGTAGCTAAATCTGACTGGATGCAGCCATGGTTTGACCAGAAATTTTCAGCCTGGCAGTGTCAGATAATGAGCATTTTTCTCTTCCTTCTTTGTATACATGTGAAACATTTTATTGAATGAGTCACTAATAACCAAAGTATTGAATGTTATATAACTGAATTTGGACTGATGGAGATACCAGGAGTGATTCATCATGATAATGTGTTAAGTAAGGTTTTATGAAAATAGCAATGTTTGTGGGCAGGGTAGGGTTTCGTTTTCTATATTTTGCTTCTCTGGGCTTGGACCACAGACTGAACAAAAACGTTTCTTCGGGTTTTAATTCCAGCTTTGAATACAGCCTATTATCAATACGTATCCTATAGGTGGTGTGACTTAAGACTGTATATGTGCCAACATCCCAAAACATTATATCACACAGCACACAAATGGGTATGCGGGACTTTGTAGGCTCAAATATCAACAAAAAAACATATGGGATAAAAATCCAGTGTTTTATTGTTACAAAAGTAAAAACATAAATAAAATTGGTGGCTGATCAAAAAAAATGTCATCTCTCATGTGTATCTACCATAATACACATTGAATACATGTATAGTGGTATTCATGAAAATTGTCCAGGAAAATAGCTCAACATGTTTCCAACAAGTCTTCATCAGTGGAAATGGACACTCGAATATCACCTGAGAGGGCTAGATGCTTATCAGCCCAGTATGTATAAAACTATTCCAGCCTGTGTACCCAGAAGACGCCCGGAAAGGTACGCAAAGACTCAAACAGAAGCAAGGACCTGGGAACACGCACATGTGCATACTATGGCAGCAATGCAGTGTAAAACCGGTGAGGCTGATTGGAACTTTGGGATACACGCTTTTGTACTACATTGCTGCAATAGTATGTGTATGTTCCTGGGTCCCAGCATGTATGAGAGATGAGTGACATTTTCTGATTAGCCAACAATTTTATTGATGTTTTTACCTCTGTAGCTTTTTTATGATATATGTTTTTCTTTGTTCATATTTGTGCCTAAAAAGTCCCAGATATCCATCTGTATGTTGTGTTTCAGCCTGTTATCAATACTATTAGTTTCTGAAGTTGGGACGATTGCTAATATGCACCCTATCAAACCTCTTAAATCAGACATTCAGAATGATTTTGTGTGTGTATCTTGCACTCGTAATAATCACAGTCAGTTGGAGTCATTCATCATCTGTTCCCATCCATACGACTGCCTGATCATGACTAACAGAATGAGCTGGCCATACACATTCAGCAAGCTTTCAATGGAAATTATAAAGTAGATCAAGGCTAAACACTACCAATAGTCATTTATTTATCAAACAAGACCCAAAACCAAAGAAAATTCCCAGCTCAACTTACTGACCAGCCTGTAACTAACCGAATTATCCTGTCTAACAGTATACATTAAAAACAGGGGTTTAGTTTGCACACATTTGCAAATACATGTGTAAGCTGCAGAGCCACTTCATGGCACCCCAATATTATCTGCAGTCCTAACTCTAAATTTTGAGAGCCTCCATAATAGAAGCGCATGCATTATGATGGAGAGTCAGAGGGCAGGTGAGCCTGGAGGGAGCCCATCCCTCCATAAAGGCACAGGGGCACACTGGACACCCAGCATATAACCAAATGGCAGTAAAGGTGTCCAGTGTGTCCCTTCACCAGTATTCCAACAGTACAATCACTGCCCTCATCTATAACTGGTCTTTGCTGCAAGGAGCACATGGAAAGGCTACGGATGTCAAACAAAACCAAAACTCCCAGCTAAACTTACCGACCAGCCTGCAAATAACTTAATTATCCTGCCTAACAGTATGCTTTAAAAACACAGTGGCCTTTTGTTTGTACAGCCATTTGTTTATACCTGCATATCAGGGTTGGTGGTAAATTGCCTTGATCTGTTAATCTGGCTATAAATGTGGTGATTCACCCCACTGGGGAAAGTCACCCTCTATTTGTTGTAGTGACCATTGTCTCCAAGAAGAACAGTGAGGTGGAATCCTACATTGTAGAGTTGTCCCCAGCACAAGGGGTAAAGGGAAATCTTCCAATTGGGACTTCTGTTCCAGGGACAACTAACTGTCTACAAATGGAATTACTCTAAATTTTGGAGATTCTCAAACTTCTTGTTGCATCTCGTGGACAGGAAGTGGAGGGAAGATTTCCCCAATGATACATAGACAGCAAAATATAAACTGGCAAGGGCTTAAGACCTTTTTTTTCTAAAACTATGAAAAACGAATTTGAAGCTCACTGTATTCGTCTATTTTCTCCAGTTTCTTTGAAAATTGCCGTGATCTATTGGCTTCTTGGACCAGTATCAAGCTTCCTTGATGACTACTCTGCCTGGCTACCCTACTTTCTCTCTTCTGAAATTCCCACAAACATTCTGGGTGACTTTAACATTCCTGTTAATCTTAACACTCCTGCTACTTCTAAACTTCTAAGCCTAACCTCCTCTTTTGACCTAAAACAATGGACACATGCTTCTACTCACTCTACTGGTAACTAGCTTGACCTCATATTCTCCTACCTATGCATTCCTCACAACCTCACCAACATTCCTAATCCTCTCTCTGATCACCACCTTATTATTTTCACTCTCTCCTTGTCTTCCTCATCCTTGCCTTTCAACTACCAAACAATTACCCATAGAAACTTTCGCTATCTTAGCCCTTCTCTTCTTTTTTCCTGCTACAGATTATCTCTATGATAAAGTCTCATCCCTCTCCAGTCCCAACCTGGCCATTTCTGTCTACAACAGTTCACTGTGATCCACCCTGGATACCTTGACCCCCTCACCACACACAGAATCAGGCCCTGATCGCTACAATCCTGGCAAACAAATAACATAGCTGCGCTCTTGAGCGTCTGTGGCGTAAGACTTCTGCCAATATAAATCTGCCCTCCAAAAATAAAATTCCTGCCTCCACACTGCCAAACAGGTCACTCTCATTAGCACCCTCTCCCTGTTAACCCTTTTCTACCTTTAACGCTCTACTTTGTCCTCCATTACCTTCACCCACTAACTTACTCACTGCCAATAAGATTGCTAATCACTTCAAAAATAAGATTGATTCAATTTGTGACGAAATCTCCACTGTAAAGATAGCTTTCTCACCCTTGGCCTCCTGCACAATCAATACTTACCTTGTTTAACCCAGCTACTATTGAGGAAGTCACTAAACTTTTTTCTAACGCCCACCTAACCTCATGCTCCCTGGACCCTGTTCTTTCTCAAATACTGCGGTCACCCTCTGGCTCTATTCTACATTCTTTAACTCATATCTTCAACCTCTCCCTCTCTACTGGCATCTTCCCCAACTCTCTAAAACATGCACTAGTCACTCCCATACAAAAAAAGGCCTCACTGGACCCCACCAATCTTAATAATCTAAGACCCATCTCCTTAATCCCTTTTGCCTCCAAACTCCTTGAACGTCTAGTCTATAACCGGCTGAGCAACCACCTCATTGAGAATAACCTTCTTGATCCCCTTCAATCTGGATTTCGCCCGTAACACTCCACAGAAACTGCTCTCCTAAAACGCACAAACCACTTACTAACAGCTAAAACCAACGGTCACTATTCCGTACTCCTACTCTTGGACCTCTCCGCTGCCTTTGATACAGTTGACCACCCCCTCCTCCTCAAAAAACTTGATTTGCTTGGTCTCCGTGGCTGTGTTTTCCATTAGTTTGAATCTTACATATCTCACCCCACTTTCAGTGTCACAACTCTATTTCCTCCTCTTCTACTCCTCTTAACAGTCCCCCAAGATTCTGTCCTTGGGCCTCCCTTATTCTTGATCTACACCTCCTCCCTGTGTCAGCTGATAGCCTCCTATGGCTTCCAGTGCCATTTCTATGCTGATGACACCCAAATCTATCTCTCTACCCCTCAGTTCACCACATCAGTCTCCTCTCGCATCACTGATTTACTAACAGACATATCAGCCTGGATGTCTTACCACATCCTCAAACTCAATTTATCTAAAACCAAGCTCATAATATTTCCTCCCCCACGTGCCCCTTCGCCCGACTTCTCTGTCAAGATCAATGGCACAACCCGTCTCGATATGCCAGGGTGCTAGGGGCAACCCTGGACTCTGAACTGTCCTTTCAGGCCCACATCCAATCCCTGTCTAAATTATGATACCTTAGCCTCTACTACATCTCCAGAATATGCCCTTTTTTAACCAATGACACCACCAAGCTTCTAATTCACTCTCTGGTTATCGTTTGTCTTAACTACTGCAACTCCCTCCTCATTGGATTACCTTTACATAGGCTATCCCTAATTCAGTCCATCATGCTGCTGTAAGATTCATCCACCTTACCAATTGTTCAGTGTACTCCGCCCCTCTCTGCCAATCACTCCACTGGTTTCCACTCACCCAACAAATAAAATTCAAAGTACTAACAATAACTTACAAAGCCATCCACATCTCTGCCCCCAGCTACATCACTAACCTGATCTCAAAATATCAACCAAGCTGCTCTCTTCAGCTCTCCAAAGACCCCCTGCTCTCTACCTTCCTTGTCACCTCCTCCCATGCTCACCTCCAGGATTTCTCCAGAGCTTCTCCCATCCTTTGTAACTCTGTACCTTCTGTCCGACTGTCTCCTAACCCTTCTCTTTAAGTGCCGGTTCACACTTCTGTGATCACAGACATTGCATGTGATCCGCACCACATTGTTGTGCAAATCACATTTTATGACTGTACGATGCAAACTCAGCCATACAGGTTGTATGGCTGAATTTGCATTGCATTCGAACCAAAGTCGTGATGCACCCTTTTTCGGATCGCATTAAACATGTGCATGATGAAAAAAATTGTTTTGTTTTGTTTCAATTTGTTAATCTAGTTATTTTGTTTAGTTCAATTCGATTGATTTGTTCAATTCGTATTCAGAATTTTCAAATTTTCTGTTTTTTATTAGATTCAAAACATTCAAATCGATACATTTTCAAATCGGTTAAAACTAAAACGTTATATTTTTTCGATTCAAATGCAGCAAAGTAAACAAAGGAAAATCTTCATCAAATAATTACAATGACCCATTAAATCACCTTTGGCTTAACAAAACCAGCATTATTTTGAAATGGTACTCTAATAACACACAAAGTCTTTGATTTCAGAAGTATGTTTACAGTTTAAATTAGAATAGAATGCGATTTAAAATTCGGACGAATTTTGTTTCGCTATTCGGAACATTCAGTAAACTTAGTTTATACTGTAATTTGGATATTCGGATATATCCGAATCTCCGAATAATGAAAAATTTGTCAGAGTATTAATTCAGACAAATTTGACAATTGTCATGCAACACTGTACCCATACAACATTTTTATCATTTTGTTCCCACAAATAGAGCTTTAGTTTGGTGGCATTTGATCACCTCTGTGGTTTTTATTTTTTGCGCTACAAATAAAAAAAGACCGAAAATTTTGAAAAAAAAAAGTTTTTTCTTTGTTTCTGTCACAAAATTTTGTAAATAAGCGCATTCTCTCCTTCACTGACATGCACTGATGTGACTACACTGATTAGCACTGATAAGGCTACACTGACGGGCACTGATGAGGTGGCACTGATGGGCACTGATGAGGCACATATATGCAGCACTGATGGGCACTGATAGGTGACACTGGTGGGCACTAGTACATGGCACTGAGATATAGCCCTGTTAGGGATGGCACTGACAGGCATCACATATGGGCACAGGGCCATCCCTACAGTGCACTGTACACCCCTTACCTGGTGCTCTAGGGTGGTCTCCCTTGTGGTCTCTGGGTGGCCCACAGATCGTCTCCCTGATGGTGTCCCTGGGTGGGCTCCCTGGTGGTCCTGGGCGGGCTCCCTGGTTGTCCAGTGTGGCGATCCTAGGCGGGGGCTGCACTGATAAACGTTCAGTGCAGACCCCCCCCCCATCAGGAGAGCAGCCGATCACGTCTGCAGACGCGAGTAGAGGGAAAGCCGGCTCTTCCTGTTTACATTGTGACCAGCCATGATTACCACGTGATCAGCCGTGACCAAAGAGCTTCCAATAGAAGCTCTTTACCAAGATCGGTAATTCGGTGGGTCAGACTGACCCACCACCCCACCAATCGCTGCCATGTGCGCCCCCACAGGCGCGCAATCGCGGGTTATTCTGAGGATGTCAACAGACGCCCACTGAGTATAATGAAGCCATCGCCCGGCCGTCATTTGTCTATAGGCCGGGCGTGAAGTGGTTAACTTTGTATTGACACCTGTATCTGTTCACATAGGGCAGTGTGGACTGCCTGCCAGTTGTATGCGATGCGCGAACCCGCACTGGATTTGCATGGTTTCTCGCATCACAACAGTGTGAACCGAGCCTTAAGAAGCCAATCCTGCTTCTAACACACTCATCCCCCACATCTATTACCTTTTGTATCCATTGACCATCCCTCTTAGATTGCAAGCTCTAACGAGCAGAATTCTCTGATTACTCTTCTGCCAAATTGTATTGTAATTATAATGTCTGCCTTCATTTTGAAAAAGTGCTGCACAAACTGTTGGCGCTATATAAATCCTGTATAATAATAATAATAATGAAAAAAAGTTTGTCCATAATGTCCCAGAATGCCTATCAAGGCCACTTGATGTCAATCATAAAAAGAGGAGAGGAAACCCTGCCAGTAGGGAGGGCTGCCATGAAATCATCTATTACTTCTGCGGCTATTTAATGACAGGGAGAAAAGCTCCAATTAATTCATGAATGCAGAATATTTTTTGTTACTGATACAGACATGCTGAGTAGGAGGACTGGATATAAACAGATCCTAATTATGTGCCTTTTTTGGTGACTTCATAAATGTGTTTTTTCACAGAAAAAAATGGAGGAGTTTGTTCATCCCCATTCTGTCTTTGGTTTGAATTTTGATAAAGTAACATTTTATATTGTATTATGTCAGTACACTACCAATTCTTTTTTTTTTTTTTTCAAATGAGCCTTGATACCAATACTCACAATATAAAGGATTTATTGTGCACAACATATAGTAGATTTATTATTAACCCCACACCAATTACCAAAACTATCAGCTCTGTCTACAAAAGTTGCTCTCCTCACTCCCCCACTTGGCTTTATGATCCCTAATGACCAAGCAGCTCCCACTGATATAGCACATGTGTACTGCCACAGCAACCTGTCTTTTGCTTTGTTTATTGTACTTGGTATGTCATTCTTCTCTGCCTTCTGTTTGGTGCTAGTTAGTACAGTTCCTAGCTAGACACCCCCTGCCTTTCTTTTTGCTTCCAGTATTTCCAGTTCATTGCAGAAACAGGCCTTAAGAACTCATCATCTTTATCCACTTCAAAAGACTGGAAAAAGAACCCATCTGTACTACAACTATCCGAAAGGAAATTGTGTTGGATTAAAATTCTGTGTTTTATAGAAGCATTAAGCTGCCTGTGGATTCTGATAAGCCAGCAATTGGCCATATTGTCCACACAGACTTGGCCTAAGGAAGTTTGTCATTCAATCTATCGGCATGGTGGATAAATGAGTTAATGAAATTCAAGAAGTGATAAGATTGTCAAAATCAAGGGAACTCTGGAACCCATGTGCATAGCTCACTTCTGTATTGACAAAAAAAAAAAAGAATCAAATATTTTCCTCTTTGATGCACTCTAAAAGTACATGCACAGAGGTTAGGAAATGTTCCATGTGTCCACAATGTTATGGCTTAAACATGCTAATGATCCGTGCGCTGCAGGTAGAGAACTGGGAAAGGTTGTCTGCATTAGTGCTATGCTTACTTTCCAACCACATCAGTATATGTAACTTTGGAGTGTATACTCCTGTTATTGCACAGAGCAGCCCCAAACCTGCTCTTCTGGGGTCCTCTGCTGGTGCTCTAGTTTCCTTCTCTTTTTAGCGTGCCACCATAGGAAGTTGCTTCCTATGGGGGCGCACCTGTGGGCTCCCGAGCCAGGCAGTGAGCTTCTATTGACACACACAGCGTGGCTCAGCCCCCCCCCCCCTACTCACAGGATTTTATTAACAGCAGCAGGAGCCAATGGCCCCCGCTGCTGCCTATGTAAGCAGAGAGAGAGGAGAGAGTCCCTGCGGGTGGGCACAGTGTTGGATCAAGATTAGGCCATTTGTTACCTTAAAGTAGAATGTAGAAAATGTGCAGCCTTTAAAACCACTTTAAAAACATATAAAATGTCAAATGTTCCTTATAAATCTGTTTAGCATATTTATTAGACTTACACGACCTCTTGTGGAATTTGCTGTAACTACAATAGACTGTAAAATGTTCTGCTCCCTTTTGAAGATCTACTGCTATAAACTGACCAACAAATATATTTTCTAGTGTAAAAAAAAAATCTGCTAGAACATTTTGTGATAAGAATACTCTTAAACCTTTAGAAAATAATGTTGCACGTAGAAAACAATGACCCTTAGATCAAATATCAGAAGAAAAAAAGGGTCTATTTACTAAAGGTAAATTGGCTCTCACTCACACTTTAATAAGCTTAATGAGTGTAATAAATTTTCAGTTTGCAAAATAAGATCCAATCATTTGCAAGGAGAATTAAAAGAAAGCAAAAAGCTGCATTTTGCTTGCACGTGATTGGATAATGGAAGTCACTAAGCTCTGGGGAAGATCCCATTGCAAAGTAAACATCCTATTCAACTTTAGTAAATCACTCCTGAAAGAGAGGAATCAGCAGTTCTCCCAATTCCATCATCCCTATACCACATATTAATTAGATTCAGGAAAGATTGTGGGTACCTCCATGTCCTGGATGCAAACTTGCAAAGGAGGATCTAATGACGGGCCGCCCGCTCCCTCAGGGGGCCCCCCGAGACCGATGCTGGCACGCCTCCTACACTACCGAGATAGGGAGGCGGTCCTGAGATGTGCCCGGGAACGAGCTAATGTTCTATATAATGGAGCTAGGGTGCCCTTTTACCCGGACTTCTCAGCGGAGGTGCAGAGGAGTCGAGCAAGGTTCGGAGATGTTAAACGCCGCCTGCGGGCCCTAAAATTACCCTACGCAATGTTGTATCCGGCCAAACTACGAGTCACTGCTGAGGGATAGACTCTTGGAATCCGCAAAGGAGGCCTCCGCATGGCTGGACCAAAATGAACAGGCTCTCCGCCACCGTTGAGAAGGAGAAGATGGGGACTGAAGCAATAGACATCGCTAGCAGAGCTGGGTTCGTATGGCTCCTTCTGAGAAATTGAATGACGGATCTCCTTCTCCACACTTTTTTCTCTCGAGACGATCGCTACAGATAACGAAGTCAGGGGTAGAAGAGGAAGAGTTGCCACCGCCTCTCGGACAAGTAAAACCAGGTCGGTACGCCTCCGGAGGAAACGCCTAAGG
>BLSH010241353.1:0-13721 GCA_018402905.1 Glandirana rugosa
ATCTGCGATTTTTATCGGGACTGCAATATTGCAGCGGACATATTGGACACTTTTGACACTTTTTTGGAACCATTGACATTTAGACAGCTATCAAAGCTAAAAATAGCCACTGATTACTGTGTAAATGTCACTGGCAGGGAAGGGGTTAAGCTCTAGGGGCCGATCAAGGGGTTAAATATGTTCCCTCACTGTGTTCTAACTGTGTGGAGGCTGGGCTGGTAGGGGCATTACAGATCTAACTGATCCCGATTACAGGGATCAGTAGATCACTGTCATGACCCCTGTCAGAACGGGAAACTATCGTGTTTACATCGGCGGTTCCCTGTTCTGGCCCTGTAGTAGGCAATCGCGGGTCACCGGCAGACATCGAATCCGCCAACCTGCGGCCCACACTCACGCAGCATTCGGCGGGCACAAGAGCATGCTGCCAGCAGAGCGCGGCCACCCACAACTGCGGCTGCGTGAATTGCCGTTTATATACAGCGATTTGTGCAGCGCAGCCACTTTGCCGCAGTAAATGTAGGAGTTCAGCAATTATATTTGTTATTTTTTGCCTCCCTTCAATTCCAACCTGCTTAGAGAAAAGTTAAGAATCTGCTTTAAATAAACTGTGTACCTTGAGGCCAGGTAGAACATTTGTCTAGCAATGTTTGTCTTAATTTAAAGGGTGTTGAAGTCTACTTTAATAATATTAGTCCCTATGATCCAGTTACATACATTATTAATTCCTACTAGTGCAAAAATTAGCAAAGAGGAAAGTAATTATTTTTTTATTTGTGAATGGAAGACAATACTTTGCTTAAGGTTGCAGATTAGTTGCAAGCATGTGAGGCCAGGTTTGCCATTACAGTTTTTCATTATATGCTATGGCTAGTTTCTTTTCTGGCACATAGTAGGGGGAGTTCATCACAGACAAATTTAGGGCTCTTGTAGCCTTCCATAAGCAGAGATGACTAGTTCTGCCACATGGTAATTTGCCCAGACTAATTTGTAGCATCTTATTTGGCTTTCCCCTAAGCTCATTGTTGCTGCTATTGCAGCGGGGCCCCCAAGGATTAAATACTTGTTAGGTCTAGGGATAGAAAAATAAGCTGTAATACTTACCTTATTCCACTCTCCAGACAGGGTCCCATCATGCTCTGCAGCTGGTCCTCTGGAGCTGCTTTTCTTTGGTGCTCCAGCTGGAGTCGCACTCTGATGTCATCGTGTACAATGCAGAAGTTCTGCACTGTACATGAGGGCAGCAAGAGCCTGCCAACGACCCCGGGGCATAGGAGAGAAGAGCTCAGCCTGCTGGAAGAAGCAATTGGGTAACTATTAAAGTCTATTTCTCTACCCACTAGACTTAAGCATTCAACCATTTGGAGCCCCACTGCAAGAGTATTTTTTTAATATGTCACAAGTCAAACTTTTTTAGTTTTGGCTAGAGGGGTAGGTATCAGGCTTTGTTGCTGTGTCCCTGTTTAGGATATTCACTCTCTTTGTCGTGGAGACCGTTGTGACTAGGGCAGAAAGTGATGGGAAAGCCAAAATTTTACAGTTGTCAGCAGAACATAAGGGGGGCTTCCATTAGGGGCATATGGAATTTCATATCAGTTTGCGAAGATTTAGTTACTTCTTGTTTGAGGTTAGAAGGTGCAGGGAAATATCAGAGTGTCTGCCCCCCCTGAGTTTTTTTTGCACTTCTTGTCGTGGAAATCCACCCAATGGCACACAGACAGCAGACAACCTATTCCGTCTTCACTCTTGCCAAAACTGAAAAAAAAGTTGCAGCTAAAGTTCAGCATATTTTAACATATGCATTTTAGGCAAACAATATGAAATGCTGGCACCTCTCTTCTCGGACAAAATGTTTTTGGATTGAAGAAATACATCATATGTAAATTGGTTGTCTAAAAGAAGATGCTTTCAAAACTACAGAAACTCTCGTCTGCCTGGTGTACTTCACTAGATACCCATGACAACTAATCTGAGGCTGTATCAATTTTATACTTCCAAGCCTGAAGCAGGATGGGTATTCTATATTCCTTTACTAATATCTTACTGTTGACAACCATCATTCACTAGTCCCTCCCTAGTCATTTCACATCACTGTATGAGCATTATTGTCATCTCTTTGTTCAACTGATTATGGTTAGTTACCAATTTACATGCAAAACATTTACTATAAAAAAAAATGTAAAAAGCCACCTCTTCTAACTTCCAGAATGGGGGTTTTATGTTTGTTTTGGTGGCCATACACACTGCTATTTTATTATCTGATCGATGTGTGATTGGATTAAAATATTGAAACTGCAAATAAAGGAATAGCCACAGCTTCCCTTCTGATCAATTTAGATTGGATTTGATCAAATCGAATAGATTGGCCAGGATGGAAAATTGTGGATCAGATTTTGATCAAAACAGATTAGATTGCATGGTGGAAACAGAGACACTATTGGTGACTAAGAGGTCATTCAGAAAGAAATTGATCATTTATGTATGTGCGTATGGCCACCATCCATCTAAAATAAGTCCTAAGGAAGAGAAATAAATGATATTTCTCTTAAAAATTAGATATTAGGAATATATTGGTAATATGTTTTTATTTGTGTATAGTTATGACCAAGTATAATATACAGTATAAATCATATTTTTTTTTTCATTTATTCATTCATTACCCCTCCTCTTGAGTTTTTACCCTCTCCTATTTGTGCACTGTTTGTAAGTATTGTATAACTTTATTGAAAATATACCTCTTTAGCATCTCATGTACAGTATACTGTATATTAATGCGCCCTTGTGCTTTTTGCTACCATGCTTACTACCAATGTAATGTCATAAATGTTTTTTTATTTTTAACAACAAGCAAGATATTGGTAACTAGAAAAACTAAAGACTTACATGCTAAGTAGTCCTGTGGGACTCTGTATGCCCGCATGCGAGCTGCTGGTCCGTCGTACAGCCAAAAATTGATTGATTCAAAGTAATTTGTCATGTACTCCAGCTGATTACAATAGGTTTGCTCCATTCCTACGATAAAATCAATCATTATTTTTACACATATTTACATATTTTTTTGGAGGCACACATTATTTACTTTAAAAAGATTTTTTTTTAACCTGGCAATTTATAGGTTAGTTTAGTTTATTGAGACCCTCTCATCTTCCCATTCAGGGAAAAATTGACAGTGCCTGTTCAACCCTTTTGTGCCAAGTGTACACCATATTCAACCTCACTGAAATGTGTCTTCTTCCATGGGGCCACATATGTGTGTGTCAGGTCACCTGGGTCAGGTGACAGATGCACACCTCTGGGATTAGGGGCGCAACCCAAAGGTTGTGGATCCTTTAGCTGACTGCTGCGAATGGAGCTCTGGGTGGTTCAGCAAAGCAGGTCCACTAGAGCACTGACACAGATTGCACAGGGAGCTAAAGCACAAGATTCCCCAGTGCACGGAGTCTAAGAGCCAGCAGATTTTCACAAGAGCCTCTGATGGTGAGGATGGACTTCGCTGCAACTGACTCCAGGTCGCAGCCCCCAGGGTCTCCCAGCTCACGCTCACAGCTGGCTACAGGTGGATAGAGAGGAAGCAGCAGTGCAGGACAACAAGGGATAGTCAGTAGGATTGCCAAGAGTCAGGGCAACAAGCAGACAGAGACAGACAGGAGAACACACCAAAGGTCGGGGTATCAAGCAGACAGGAATAATCAAAGAACAAGCCAAGGTCGGTAAACAGAATCAGCCATAGAGCACACGGCAGGAACCACACACACAGGAAGCCTAACACACAATGTTGATCAGCAGCGCTGGCTTGCACTGCATGGCGTTATACAGTGTTCCTTGTTAGAGGCTGGGGTGGAGCCCTGCAGAGGGAAGATTACTTAAGGACACAGGTGAGAGGTGCATGGTCTCTAAGCTGAACACAAGCAGGGAGGTAAGCAGACAGACAGGACATGAAATGTTACTGCAGATTCATGACAGTACCCTCCCTCTTACGAGACCTCCCCCTTCCCCGCTTGGGCCCAGGCTTGAAGGGAAACCTCAAATGAAACCTCCTCAAAAGACGCCAATACATCAGATGATGGGATCCAAGACCTCTCCTCAGGACCAAACCCTTTCCAAAGCACAAGCTACTGAAGAATGCCTTTACAGAGCTGGGAATCCAGAACTTGACTAATCTCATACTCTTGATCATCTTCAGAGACGGGAACAGAGGTAGGGAGAGGACAAGAGGAGGTATTGAGGAAGAAAAAAGTAGATAATGATCTGGCATAAACCTCCACCCCTAATATTATTGCAAAAAAGAGGGAGAAAGAGTGGGGCTTTGAATGAGGTTGTCATTGCAATTATTGGTGCATGGGCTGTATATATAAAATATATTTTAGTATACAGTACGCTCCAAAGACAAATACCAGCTGTAACCCGTTGGAGGGTACTGTATACTAAAATGTATTTATATTTTTTTCATCCCTTTTAGACACATTTTGCACCAAACTCCTGACGAGTAGCACCAAGCTACGAAACGCGTAGAGTTTATATCTAGGGTGCCCGGATAGGTTTATTTCAATGTGAAATTATATTTATATTTATCTATCCCAGGATGTATGGGTTCTTGTTTTGAATCTGTATCTGACTATACTTTATATGTATGGATCTGCATATTTTTATTTTCCTCTATATTTGTATTACATCATGTCCATTGAATCTTATGTATTGCTGTTACATTGATTGTGTATATATATATGAATTCTTCATGATTCTATTATCAATCAATAAATGTTATATACGTACTTTAATTGACTATATGCTCTATGGCATTCTATTCATGGCATTTCATCAGAGTTATATGTACTTTTTATATATACAGCCCATGCACCATTAATTACAATGACAACCTCATCCAAAGCCCCACTCTTTCCCTTCCTCTTTTTTGCAGGAGGTATTGAGGACTAAAGGCTTCTTAGAAATGGGCAAGGGCAAGAGAAGACCAGCAGGAGCTTGTGTCGTGGATTTAGACTGGGCACAGACATGACAAACCTTAACATAGTCCTTGACATCCGAGCAGAGAGTAGGCCACCAATCGTGATGACTGATGAGCAGAAAGGATTGGAGGAACCCAGCATGACCTGCCCTCTTGGAATCATGTCCCCAACAAAGGATCTTAGCTCTTAGCTCAGTGGGGACGAAGGTCTTGCCCGGAGGAATTTTTCACTTCAAAGTGGTAGAATGGGCAAGGACGCATTAGATCAGAAAGATCAGCTCAGGTTCACAGGTAGACTGCTCATCCAGAGTGTCAAATGACCTAGAGAGTGCATCAACCTGACTGTTGCAGGACACATCCCGGAAATCACTATACGCAGCGGGAAGAACAGGAGATACTGAGGTGGTGGCAACAGGAATTTTCACTTTTGGGGCAACCTTGAGTAGGCAGGACAAGGAACAGGAGGGACCCCAAGCCAAGATTTTCCCAGAAGTCCAGTCCATGTGTGAAGAATGGAGCCGTAACCAAGGAAGTCCAATATGATGGGGGTTGAGGCCTTAGGCAAGATAAGGAAGGACATCCACTCCTGGTGGAGTGTCCCCACCGACATCTTAACAGGAAGGGTCTGGAAGTGCATAGGACCCCCTGGGAGATCAGTGCTATCAATCGCCGATACCATCAATAGCGTGGTGAGGGGGGAAAGGGTAAGTCCCATAGAAGATGCAGTTCCCCAGTCCATAAAATTGCTAGCAGCTTGTCACGTACCTGGTGGATGAGCCTGACTTATGCAGTAGGTAACCTCCCTTACTACCCTGACTCGGGAACCCCTGGTAGAGTAGACAGGTGGCTCGGGAGTGCAGGATGGCACGAGGGTCGGACTGGGTCACAGGTGTTGGTAGAAGTCCGCTGGAGCACTCGTGCACTTGAAGAATGGTCGTACAGGCCGGGTCGTGAAACAAGCTGGCGGTGCGGTACAAGAGGAGCAGGCAGATGGATGGTTGGGTTCAAGCAGGGTCGTCAACAGGCGGGCAGGCAAGGTACAGAAGGGCTAGGCAAGAGAGTGGTCGTAGGCAGTCCAAAGGTCGGTGCAGGCAGAAATCAGCAAAGTCAGGCAATCCGGGTCACAGGAACAGAGGAACCAATACAGGACGCTCAGGAATACACACAATACGCTGTAGATCAGACAGCATCTGCTAGAGGAAGCAGGAAGTTTAAATAGAGCTGCTTCTCAGCAACTAGAGGGAACACACCCAAATGCAATTAACCCTTAGCATAGTCTTCTAACACAGCTCCAGAAACCAGATATGCCAAGACCGAATGGGAGGAAGCGTCAACATGGAGGAACACAGAAATAAGACGAGAAGGTGAAGGTGATATTTCTGGGTACAATACTCCACCTTCCAGATGTATTAGACCTGAGTGTTTTCCCAGAGGAAGTGAGCAAATGTCACAAAAATGACCTTTGCCCCCCCCAGAGTTCTGCGCCTAGCATGTTCCTCAGATGATAGCCTGGTCTAGCCCAGCTGTATGGGTTCCTCAGCTGGCAGGAGATGCTCCTCGGGTCGAAGAGAGGAGAGCTCAGACTGCCTAAGGACCGGGAAGTGCTGGCGTTTTTTTTCTAGGGACCTCTCCTGAAAACGAATATTGATCTGGTTACACAAGGAGATGACACCGTCCAGAGCAGCGGGGATGGTTCTTCCGCTAATTCCTCCTTCACTCTGTCAGAGAGGCCATGTAAAAAGGTTGCAACTAAGGCCTCATTATTCCAGCTCAGCTCAGCAGTCAGTGTAAGAAAATGAAGAGCATATTGCTATACAGAAGCGTACTCTTGACGGATACGTAAAAGGGCGCTGGCTGCTGAAGAGACATGACCCAGTTCCTTGAAGATATTCCGAAAGAGTTTAAAGAAGCTAGACAGGCTAGAAACCACTGGATCATTATTCTCCCATAAAGGGGCGGCCCTGGCTAACGCCTCGCCGGATAGGAGGGATATAATATAGGCTACTTTTGCCCAGTGGGACAGGAAGTTTTGGGGCTGGAGTTCAAAATGATTTGTGCACTGGCGAAGAAACCCCCTGCAGGCCCTAGAGTCCCCAGAGTAAAGGGACGTAGCTGGCAAATGCAAAGAATTTATGGCTGCGGCTGTGACCAGAATAGGTGTGGCAGCAGATAGCAGTTAAGGTTGTTGAACTGGGGGTCCTAAGGAGGCCTGAAGCTGTTCAAAGTAGGAGGCCAAATCCTGGAGGAATTGCATCACCTGGGTCCGATTACATTCCTGGGTCTCGAGTCTGCAGACTATGCCCTGCAGTGGATCATCTGCGGGTAGCAGCACATCAGCCGGGTCCATGGCCGATCAAACGGTCAGGTCACCTGGGTCAGGTGACAGATGCACACCACTGGGGTTAGGGGCGCACCGCTAAGTTTGTAGACCATTTAGCTGACTGCTGCAAATGGAGCTCTGGGTGGTTCAGTAAAGCAGATCCACTAGAGCACTGACACAGATTACACAGGGAACTAGAGCATAAGATTCCCCAGGGAGCGGAGTCTAAGAGCCAGCAGGTTTTCACCAGAGCCACTGATGGTGAGGATGGACTTCGCTGCAACTGACTCCAGGTCACAGCCCCCAGGGTCTCCCAGCTCACACTCACGGCTGGCTACAGGTGGATAGAGAGGAAGCAGCAGTGCAGGACAACATGGGATAGTCAGTAGGATAGCCAAGGGTCAGGGCAACGAGCAGACAGGGACAGACAGGAGAACACGCCAAAGGTAGGGGTATCAAGCAGACAGGAATAGTCAAAGAATGAGCCAAGGTCGGTAACCAGAATCAGCCGTAGAGCAGGCAGGAACCACACACACAGGAAGCCTAGCACACAATGTTGATCGGCAGTGCTGGCTTGCACTGCACGGTGTTATATAGTGTTCCGTGTTAGAGGCTGGGGTGGAGCCCAGCTGAGGGAAGATTACTTAAGGACACAGGTGAGAGGTGCATGGCCTCTAAGCTGAACACAAGCAGAGAGGTAAGCAGACAGACAGGACATGAAATGTTACTGCAGATTCATGACAGTGTGTACCTGTGTGTGATACAGACAGAAAAAAAACTGACAGTGGTTCTAACCCCACACCACTCCACCCAACTCTGAAAAAGTTTCACCTTTAGTTGTACTTCAAAGTAGTTGAAAATCCTTATTGAATACCAGAGAGGGGTCAGTGCACATAGCACTTGGTTCCATTCAAATCTCTGTGGTGGTATTATATTGTAACTCCGCCCCAGCCTGAAGCCCAAATTACGGGTTACTGCCTGCACTGAGCCCTGTCCCTCTCTTCATTCTTCAGCTCTGGTCTGTAATTTTGTAGCCCTACACCTCCACTGCCAATTTCACTGCCAAAATCCAAGGGAAATACTGAGTGTGTTTGCTGCTATCCATGGTACATAACAAATGGAAGGTGAGATAAACACAGGCCAATATTTTCAAATTCCTATCAACTCTTGCAGACCCAACCACCAGCTATACTGGGAGGAGAGAATGGAGCAGTAGTTGTCAACTTGTGTTGTAGTGAATAATAGCGCTCTATGAAGGAACAGCACAAGCCCATAACAACATACTCCAGCCATTACTGTGGACACTCTTCTTGCACTAGCAAGCTGGTGGCTGTGGGCTCATTTGTCTGAAAGAGATTACAATAGTAGCTGAAGTCTATTGCTGTGAGCTTGCGTTTTTGTGAATTGAAGCGCTCCTTTCCAGACTATAACACAAGCTGACAGGTACTGCTCCTTTCTCTCCCCCAGGTATAGATGGATTTGTGTGAGTTGAGGGGTATTTCTAAATGTAAATGTGTGTTTTATTGCACCTTTCATTTACTACTGTACCATGGATAGAAGCAAATACACTTAGACTTTCCTTTCAATACAAGTAACAGTACCATTATTAAGGTCTAAGTATAAAAGTCCACTGCTAAAGTACTGTGAGATGAAGTATACACCCTAATTTTCGGTACAAAATGCAAAAAGAAGGAGTGCAGTCTCTGTTTATGGGTATGTGGGTAGATTCGTGCAAACAATTTTGCAAATATCATGCAAATATTTTTTTAGCTATCTGTGCATCCAGAACTACTGGTGTACACAGATATGGTCTTAATTTTATAGAACCAGTATTACAAACTTGCATACTACTGTGTCAGGCTTCTTAGCCCTCATCGATGCAAAATATGACTTTACTGGCTCTATAGTGTAGGGCTTTGTGAGTTCAGGGGAACAGTAGAAACATTAAGGTCATGGAGAGGCAATACAAAAGAAACCAAAATGCCCACCTCTAAAGCACTGTAAGATGTTGCATTGCCTTCTTATAAACCAGGGTATTTACAGGTCACCGCTACAAGCACATAATTCATAAAGAACTTTAGTCTCTTCTTATGGGAAAGTGGGGAAGTCATGTACGGGTGGTTAAATAAGAATTTTCACCTTCTGGCAATATCTCTTCTCTAAAGTGAAAATCCACTTTGCAAAACTGTTTCTTTTAAAGTGACCCATTGAATAGTAGGTTCTGTGATCTCTTGGCAATGGCTGATCTGTGACTATAGTTACATGGACAAAACGCTTACCATGGTCAGCAACCAAAATCATGTTCACGCAGTTATGTAGATTCCTTTGCTTCAGTCCATCCATTAACATTCCCACTGTCTTGTCAGCTCGTAGCAAAGCAAGAATCACCTAATGAAATTCAGGAGGAAACATAAAGAAGTTGGATAGTGCATAAAATGTCTTCATAGTAAAACTGAGGGTTGACATCAAATCTACTTTTACCTTAAAGCTGCATTTTAATCTACTAATCAAGGGAACTTAAAAAGATCACTATTGGATGTTTAAACTGAATATAGGCCCCCTTTCCCTCACATTCCACTAGACAAAAATTAGGTTATTAGCATTATTATATATAATATTGCTATAGAAATTACACTGCAGGGAAACCCAAATGTGTTGGTTGAATATATAGCATAAAATAACAAATATATAGCATAAAATAAAACATTTGCTCATCCAAGCTACTAATTATACTCAGGCCAATTCTTGACTAACAAGGAGACCCATAATTAGCTCCCCAGGGCAAACTGGCAGCACTTTTTTGTGCTCTCTCCTCATTCAGCTTTTTCACCCAGTAGCAGTCTCCCACAGTAGAAAGTGCAAGAGAAAGAGGGTTTGAGCATCAGTCAGCTCACATAGAAAAAGGCCTGTGGACAACTGAGACTAAGGCTACTTTCAAACTGGGGCGGGCGGCAGCAGTAATAGCGGCGCTATGGCTCTGCTATGCAGGTGGGAGCACACAAGGGGTTAAAACGGGCTTAAAAGTGCAAGCTCGCCGCGCTTCCGAGGCGGTGTGCAGCTGCTTCGGAAGCGATTGCCATTGATTTCAATGGCAGGGGCGTTTGAGGAGCGGTGTAAACACCACTCATCGCACTGTCCCAAATATGCTGCTTGCAGGACTTTTTGTAATGTTCTGCAAGCGTACCGCCCCAGTGTGACAGCACTCAGGCTTTCACACTGGGGTCAATGGGGGGGTGTTTTTCAGGCGCTATAAGGGCGCTATTTTTAGCACGGCAGCGCCTGAAAAATGCCCCAGTGTGAAAGTAGCCTAATATAGGTCTGACTTCCAGATACAATGTGGACCTAGGAATGAAGGCCTTATCCCGACCAAAGGTCTGCAAAGGCTCCAAGCTCCAGGACACATATCAGAAATTATCAACAGAAAGTTTGTTTTCTCCACATCAGTCATAAACCTAGAGCCCCTCACAATGTGTTTATGAGAAACTTTAAGGTTCACTTTTCTTTCTAAATTCCAGCTCCTCTGTGTACCGATATACCATTAATGTACCTCTGTTCCAGAAAAAAAAGCTTTCTCTGTCTTTTAGGACATGCTTTACCTCAGCCTCCATTGTGTTCCATAGAACACTGCTCCATTACTGCTCCGCCCTGAATTTGGTATTTGGGACAGGAAAACCAATAGAAGGAAGTCTTTCACCAGCTGACCTCATTATCACACATCCTGCACCTGTCCTCCCCCTTCAGGAAATTGCTCCCACTGAACCTCTGTGCTCACACACAATCATTATCAGTCTAAGAACCATTATCTGTTCTCACTAAATACACAGCCAGTGATCGTTTTTTTTTTTTGGTCCTTCATGTTGGACAGACCATTCATTTGGTAGCATGTGGAGGAGCTGAGCGATTACACAAGAACCTATGTGGAGCAGAGCTGCAGTATTTAAAACAGTAGAAGTGTGGCCCTGGAAATCTGTAAAGCTCACCATACACTGTACAATCTAATTGTACAATCTCCTTTAGATCTACCATCAACTATGTAGTGCAAGAGCCTGGCTAATTGGATACAGTGTGATTGGATAGATAGTTTGGTCCTCTTATTATATACAGTAGCAGTGTTTTTCAACCTTTTCTTGGCCAAGGCACCCTTTAAAATTATGCAAAATCTTGAGGCACCCCATTCTAAAATGTGAAAAACAAAACCAACAGTTTTACATAACCCAGCAACATCCACACATGGGATACTCAAGTTTACAGGTTATGTATTCTTCCAAACCAAATACGTCATTTAAACACTGGTACTGACTAGTTCTCCAATGTTTCTCTTCTCCCTCAGTTTCCCTCTCTTTCATCTACTTGACCCCAATACTGAGAGAGAGAGGGAGAGAAGGCGTATACAAGGATGTTGTGCAGGTATTTCACATCCTTAATATCTGATAACGTCATTGGTTGTTAGGATGCTGATGGCTGGAAGGTTGTAATGGTGCTCAATGAAAGCCTGTGGTTTTGTGTAACTAAAAGGTGGGCTTGATCCACCCACTGGCTTGTATACAATTTTTAGGCTTTTACCAAGGCTCTGCTGAAGAGACCTGAAGGCATCCCAGGGTGCCTGGGCACCCTGGTTGAAAAAGGCTAGTGTTGGTAAATCTAAGATCAGGTTGTGTAGTGTATGGCCACCTTTATTCACCTAAGATGAACTAGTCGCTCTTTCGGTGCATTTATTTGTTAATGGCAACCTGAACAGAAGCAAACACACATTTTGCCACATGAAAAAATGAGCGTCAAACGCAGCAAAATGCACAGTAAAAAACAAGCAAACCGCAACACGCCAAAATGTCCCATGGGTTACTTTGCCACGTGTAGGGCAGCCCATTGAAATTAATGTGCTGCCCTATGCGTGTTGTAGGAAACTTGAGCCAACAAACATGCACTCCCACTACACTAGGTATGAATGGGGCCTGCAAGTGAAATTGGTGTGCTTACACAAGAACAAAGGCTCCATTCATATCTGTGCATTTCCGAACGCATGGCAAACTGCACAGAAAACACATGCTTTGCCACACATTTTGGAAACGTGCTGCAAATGCGCATCGCACTTGCAGCGTATTTAAACATTAATGGCATGCTATGTGCAGGTATCAGAAGCATATCTGCTGTGCGAAAAAGCATGGTAAAAAACACGAAAATGTCTGGGGTACGCCCGTGCTACCACAGAGGTGAATGGGTTAAAATGAATACTGCAATCCACTGCTGCAAACACCTATGGGTGAATCAGTGCCCAGGTGAGTGAATATAGTGTGTGGTGGTGCACTGTGATCTGAGATGGTAAACAGGTGTGGTAATACAAGTGCTAAACACTAAGTAAATGGCAAAAATTATAAGAAAGTGTGAACACACAGTCACAGAGTGCTAATAAGCTGCTAATAAGAAAAGGTCCAGTGGACTGTAACAAAAATAAAAATGAAGATGAAGCCTCATATCAGTGAGCGTGCATACAGGGCTGGTGCAAGGATTTTTGACACCCTAGGCGAAACCTCATTTTGCCGCCCCCCCTTGGCTCCCCCCCTGACCCCACCCCCTTTTCCCTGCCCAGCCGGATCAGCGCCAATGATTTGCTGCTTGATCAGCGCCAATCAAATACAGCCTCACGGGGGGTGGGGGCAGAGGAGGGGCATTTGGCAGATCAGTCACTATTTCTATATACATTTGCAAATG
This sequence comes from Glandirana rugosa, assembly GCA_018402905.1. Classification (NCBI taxonomy): domain Eukaryota; kingdom Metazoa; phylum Chordata; class Amphibia; order Anura; family Ranidae; genus Glandirana; species Glandirana rugosa. Next base: position 12,993 of record BLSH010241353.1, read on the forward strand.
TCATGTGATAATACAATCTCATTATCTCAGCCAGACAGTGTCGGGTTTTACATGAATCAATGCAGAGCAGCCAGTGACAGATCAACAGTGGCCAGGCGCCCCTAAGTGGCAGTGCACCCTAGGCGGCCGCCTACTCCGCCTAGTGGTAGAGCCGGCCCTGCGTGCATAAATAGATAAACTGTGTGCTTAATTAATGAAACTCCATTTTGAGAAACTGGTGCAGTCCCAACATAAACAGCACAGGTAAATGAGAAAGAATCTTCTTATGCTATTCCGTGTGGGTAAAAACAACCTTGCACAAGCTTGCACTGTGGAAGAAGAGGTGTCACTTCTTCCACAGTGCAAGCACCTATGTGCAGGGTGGCCTCTCACCTTAGTGCTGTGGTGTAACAGCATATGTGGGTACACAGACCTGCAAGCAACTCCACCTGGTCACTCCTTTATTTACTTGTGTTGTTTATGCTGGGACAGCACCGGTTTCTCAAAATGGAGTTTGATGTGAGGCTTTATTTTTGTTACAGTCCACTGGACCTTCTCTTATTAGCAGCTTATTAGCACTCTGTGACTGTGGACATTTTATTATAATTTTTGCTATTTACTTAGTGTTTAGAACTTGTATTACCATTAGGGATGGGCAAACGGTTCGGCCCGAGCATATGTTCCGGCCGAACTTTTGTTATTCCGTCGTTTGGGGAACAGCCGAACAAACGGGACGTTCGACCGTTTGTT
>BLSH010241353.1:23144-38329 GCA_018402905.1 Glandirana rugosa
CCAAGGAAATATACGTCGGTTGGTGAACGCAGGTCCGGGACCTTAAGGTGGTGGCCCGAGTCGAATGGGGCCCTTTCCTCTGAGCCCGGTGGTGGAATTCCAGGGCCTGGACGCAAGTGGTTGGCTGCATATAAAGGAACCAATCTCTTCACATCCCCCCCCCCACCCCCGCTTCTCCTCCTCTCCCTCCTGCCGCTGCTGCAGGAGGAAAATGGAGAGATAGGTTACTCTATGCCAGCGTTTCTCAATCTTTTTCCAGTCAGGGCACCCTTGAAGTATACCCCTAAATGAATGGGGCTGCATTGCATCCACTCCGCAAAAGTGGGCATTGCACACAGTTGCAGTATAGTGATGATGTATATGGGGGTTAAAACGGGCGGTCAGCAGGCAACATATTTCCTCTGTAGCGGCTGTCAAATGCCTCTGAAAAGCGATCTGAGCATGGATCGCACACACATAGGGGGTCAGGATTAAAACGCGCATACATAAAATGTGCATGCATACATGTAAACACACATGTACACACACGCATATGCAGTATCTCACAAAAGTGAGTACATCCCTCACATTTTTGTAAACATTTTATTATATATTTTCATGTGTCAACACTGAAGAAATTATACTTTGCTACCATGTAAAGTAGCGAGTGTACAAGCTTGTATAACAGTGTACATTTGCTGTCCCCTCAAAGTAACTCAACACAATATTTTTTGTGGCCACCATTATTTTCCAGCACTGCCTTAACCCTCTCGGGCATGGAGTTCACCAGAGCTTCACAGGTTGCCACTGGAATCCTCTCCAGTCCTCCATGATGACATCACAGAGCTGGGGGATGTTAGAGACCTTGCTCTCCTCCACCTTCCGTTTGAGGATACCACACATCTCAATAGGGTTTAGGTCTGGAGACATGCTTGGCCAGTCCATCATCTTTACCCTCTGCTTCTTTAGCAAGGCAGTGGGTCGTCTCGGAGGTGTTTTTGGGTCGTTTTCATGTTGGAATACTGCCTTGTGGCCTAGTCTCCGAAGGGAGGGGATCATGCTCAGCTTCAGTATTTCACAGTACGCAATGGCATTTATGGCTCCCTTAATTAACTGAAGCTCCCCAGTGCTGGCAGCACTCATGCAGCCCCAGACCATGACACTCCCACCATCATGCTTGACTGTAGGCAAGATACACTACTCTTGTCTATGTACTACTCACCTGGTTGCTGCCACACACGCTTGACACCATCTGAACCAAATTAGTTTATCTTGGTCTCTTCAGACCACAGGGCATGGTTCCAGTAATCCATGTCCTTAGTCTGCTTGTCTTCAGTAAACTGTTTGAGGGCTTTCTTGTGCATCATCTTTAGAAGAGGCTTCCTTCTGAGATGACAGCCATGCAGACCAATTTGACGCAGTGTATGGCGTATGGTCTGTGCATTGACAGGCTGACCCCTCACCCCTTCACCCTCTGCAGCAATGCTGACATCACTCATACATCTATTTCCCAAAGAGAATCTTTGGATATGATGCTGAGCACGTGCACTCATCTTCTTTGGTCGACCATGGCGAGGCAATCAGGGTCTTAGCAATCTTCTTATAGCCTAGGCCATCTTTATCTAAAGCAACAATTCTTTTTTTCAGATCCTCAGAGAGTTCTTTGCCATGAGGTGCCATGTTGAACTTCCAGTGACCAGCATGAGAGAGTGAGAGCGATAACACCAAATTTAACACACCTGCTCCCCATTCACACCTGAGACCTTGTATTACTAATGAGTCACATGACACCGCGGAGGGAAAATGGCTAATTGGGCCCAATTTGGACATTTTCACTTAGGGGTGTACTCACGTTTGTTGCCAGCAGTTTAGATATTAATGGCTGTGTGTTGAGTTACTTTGAGGGGACAGCAAATTTACACTGTTATACAAGCTGTGCACTCACTACTTTACATTGTAACAAAGTGTAATTTCTTCAGTGTTGTCACATGAAAAGATAAAATAAAATGTTTAAAAAAATGTGAGGGGTGTACTCACTTTTGTGAGATACTGTATTTATAAACACACATACATACACACATATATATATATTTATATATACACATACACATATACACACACATATATTAAAAAAACAGACATACTGTATATATAAGCACACACATATGTAAACACACACTCATATATAAATGCACATACAGTATGCGCACACATATAAACACATGCACACATGCATACATGCACACACATACATGCACCAACACATAAATGCACCCACACCTATATATATATATATATATATATATATAAGCACTTACACAGCCTTTTAATAAACAACAGTACTGTACCTCTTCCTGCTGAGTACTGCACTGTAGGGAGAGACAAAGAGCACAGTTCACGCTGTGCTTTCAATTTAGATATAAACAGTGAAAGCAGCTCCCCGCAGTGCTGATATACAGCTCAGTTGAGGACTGGGGAGCTCTCTTTCTATCTAGGTATACAGGGCATGGCGACTGCTGCGACCCCTGTACATCCGCCACTGTCTAGGATCCTCCTCTTCTGTGTGTGCAAAGCCACTTCCTATGGTGGCACATGTGGGCTTTTTCCTGGGCCAGGCTGTGTGCGTCCATTGACACACACAGCATGGCTCGGCATCGCCCCTGCTCCCTCCTCACTGAATTTGACTGACAGTGGTAGGAGTCAATGGCTCCCGCTGCTCTCAGCCAAACTTGTGAGAGTGAAGAGAGGAGAGAAGACCTGCAGTTGAGCACAGCATTGGATCGATACAGGACTCCAGGACTACTGAATACTACTGTATGCAGTGGCAGCTGGTGCTCAATGTTTTGGGGTGACGGCAAACAAACCTGTCCCTCTCACTCACACAATCTACACCAACCCTCCCAAGTAAGCCCAGACTGGAAGGCAGTGATCAATCCGGTCTTAGGAGGCTGCTCTTCGCTCCAGGCTCCCATGTGTGGGACATTAGCAAATTAAAATTCGCTATCGTCTTCCTGCTTCTCCTCCTGGTTGAACAGGAAGTGGGTCCTCCCTGGCCCTGGGACTCCCTGGCCAATCGGCTCTCAGGACCCGCTTCCTGATTGGCCAGGAGGAGAAGCAGGGAGACAATAGCGAATATTAATTCACTAATGTCACACAACTGGGTGGGCTCAGGGCGCAGTGCTCTGCACCGTGAGCCCACCCTTTTTTTAAGCCAATTAGAGCCTCAGGCTCTAATCACGTGCTTAAAAAAAACGAATTGAAATCCTTGCTCCCAGCACCCTGCATGTATATTAGGGGGGCCGGGTGCATGGATTAGGGGGGCATTGCCCCTGCGCCCCTAATGGAGCAGCTGCCACTGGTGTAAAGATGGTAAACATCCATGTGTAAAGTCCATAAATTCCATGTGTGGGTATAGTGTTAAAATACAACTGACCCAAGCCATTATAATTACCTTGCTAAATATCTAAATTTCTAGGTATGGGTACTTTTGCACACGTTGCTGTAAATGCTTCAACATCTTTGACACATCTGAGATCCTATTTTTTGGAGGGGGGGTAGTTGTTTATATGACAAAATGTGTAACGTCTGACAGGTCAACCGCTTGCCGACCACCGTACGACTATAAGCGACAACAGCGTGGCTCTGTCCCGCGAATCACCGCTTATAATCGTCACTTTAGTGCACGGCAGCTAGGGGGCGAGCACACGCGTACGCTCCCTGAGCTGGGCCGTGGGTCGGGCAGACTCGATGTCCGCCTGCGACTCCCGATGCCCTGCGACAGAGCCAGAACGAGGAACCGCCAATGTAAACACGGCGGTTCCCCATTCTGACAGGCAGCATGTCAGAGATTACTGATCCCTGTACTCGGGATCAATTAGATCTCTGGTGCCCATGCCAGCCCAGCTACCTCACAGTTAGAACACGCCTAGGGAACACAGTTAACCCCTTCACTGCCCCTTGCAGGTTAACCCCTTCACTGCCAATGACATTTATATAGTAAGTAGTGGATATTTAAATTTCTGATTACTGTATAAATGTCATTGGTCCCAAAAAAGTGTCAAAAATGTCCGACATGTCCACTGCAATGTCGCAGTTCCGATAAAGATCGCAGATCGCCGTCACTACTAGTAAGAAAAAATGGCAGAAATGAATTCTCATGGTTTGTAAATGTGGCAACTTTTGCGCAAACCAATCAATAAACGCTGATTGCAATTTTTTTTACCACAAATATGAGGAAGAATATAAATCAGCCAAAACCGATCAATACATTTTTTTGGGGGGATTTGTATTGTAGCAAAAAGCTATTTGTGGGGAAAAAAAGGATGCAAATTTTGTTAGAGTACAACGTCGCACGACCGCGCAATTGACAGTTAAAGCGGCGCAGTGCCGAATCGCAAAAAGTGCTCTTGATCCTAACATGGAAAATCCTTCTGGTCCTTAAGTGGTTAACACTTATAACTGTTTTTGATGTTTGCAAAATGCAATGAACATGATTCAAGAAAAGCTTCAACTGTGAAAATAAAAAAGTATTGCGAACAGTACCTGTGTAGCAAGTGCACTAATATGGCAACAAGCACCTTAAGCAAAATGGATTTAAAAACACTCACCCATTGTACAGTTTGTAATAAGTAGGGTAAGAACCGTTTATGGGAACATCTGATCCGGGCCAAAAAAAAGTGCCAGCTTTTAATCCGTTGTACATAGCTGTCAACCAAATCTTTGTAATATGGAAAAATACAAATAAAGAGAAAGAGAAACACATATTATTTACCTGACTGATGGCGGTGTTTCCCGCATCCACATTTTCAAATTCACAAATTCCACACATTCAGTCTAATGCCAGAATATTAGAAAACAATTAAAGCGAAACTAAACCCTCCTATTTCAGCCAAGGAAGATGCCATCTTAATCTCTGACCTGCAACTGTCATGGTGCTGCACATGCGATCAGTTATGACACCAGCCATTTGATGGTTTGACGGTTTGGTTGAAAGCACAAGCAAATGTGACAGCATTCGCGGCATGCCTTAAGAGCCCTTTCACACTGGGGTGCTTTACAGGCGCTATTTAGCTAAATATAGCGCTTGTAAAGCGCCTCTGCATTAAACACAGTGTGTCCTTTCACACTGGGGTGGCTTGGGGCGGCGCGCTTGCAGGAGATGAAACAAACTCCTGCAAGCAGCATCTTTGAGGCGGTGGAGGAGCCCCTGCCATTGGAATGAATGGGCGGCGCTCCCGAAGCAGCTGTACACCGCTCTGGGAGCGGCGGCACTTTTAACCCCTTTTTAGGAGTTAAAACTGCTCCGCTGCCGCACAAATAGCGGCGCCAAAGCTCCGCTATTACAGCCGTAAAGCGCCCCAGAAATAGCGGCGTTTTACCGCTGATGCTTGGGAAGACCCAGTGTGAAAGGGGTCTAAATGTAATTGTTCTTTGAAGCCATTTAATTTAATGAATTTAGTTCAGCTTTTAGGCCTCATGCACACAGGAAGTTTAAAAAATGCCAGCGCTGCTGACAGGAAAAAGCAGCACTAAATACGTGCTGTTAGCCACATTTTTTGAATAGCGTTTTTCGGCTTTTTTTACACTCCCTATAATGTGAAAAGGCCAAACGTGGCTAAACGTGGCTAATGCGTTTAGGAGCGTTTTAGGGCGTTTTTCGCTTTTACAGCTCAACAGCCTCTGCTCCTGGATGCACAGGCTGTTTTTTTTTTTCTACTGCTCCAATCGCCTCTGACAGTTTATGTGTGCATGGGCACATAACCTAACATGGAGGGCCATTTACAGGCAGTTAAAAAAACATCAGACGTCCCTAACAGTAGCTGTAAAAACATCCTGTGTGCATGAGGCCTGAAAGTGAATTCACACGTACTGTGGTGACCGGCGTTTTATTGCATTATAAAATACCTATCAAGTACACTCGGGAAACAACTGTTTCCTATGTGTCCCATTCACACTGCAATGCAGACTTGGGCTGCAGACAAGGTTCTTTTTATCGCAGTGCACTGCATTGTGGTACATTGCCATGAATGAAGTGTTCAAATAAAATTTGTACAAAAAAAAAAAAGGGAACCGTGTGATGCGCTGAATCATGCACCACACTGCCCCCTACCGCAGCCGACAACGAGAGCTGCCAGAGCGGTAAAGTGCTCCTGCAGCTCTCCATTGATATGCGAATGGAGCTTAAATGAAATGTACAGTTGTTTCAATGTTTTAATAAAGCTACAGAGATCATTTTAAACTGTAAATATGCCCAAAATGTTTTTTGTTTTGGGTAGCATGGGGAAGGATTAGAACCCCTGTCAGATTTTTAATTATATCTGGGGCTCATTAAAGAGATTGATTTCCCCTAACATATCTGTCCCAAAGACACAGGCTTCAGTAAGCGCTAAAATAGGTTTTGGCCTGGCTTCCATTTAAAGCTAAATAATCTTAATAATGTGTGTTTTAAAACTTGATTCTATATAAAATTTGTAATTATAGATGTAAATGTGGCAGCCGTATTGACACATTACATATGCAGACTTGTGCATTATTGCTTCTTCTCACAATGCAAGCCTGTTGAATTTACTCTCCTAAAAGGAGTAGAAAAAGTTCACTTAAAGCCGAGTTCCAACCATGTAAAAGTCAGCTGCTACAAAAAGTGTAGCTGCTGACTTTTAATAATCGGACACTCACCTGTCCCTCACTCCAGCGATGCGGTCGCCCGAGGGCTTGCTCTTTGCCCCCTCCCCTCAGCAGCCGCGGCATCATAAGTGTGAGCTGCGCCTTGTGACTGCTCGGCGTATCTTCTGGGACCTGTGACGTGTCCCAGAAGATCGGGAGGGAGGGGGGAAGGTAGACTTCTTTCCTGGAGCCGTAGCTTCAGGGGAGGAAGTGGACCTGGGACCCTGTGAAAACAGGGTCCCTGGTCACCCCCCAAAAGAAAGACATGCCAATTGTAGCATGTCGGGGGGGGGTCACTTTCCATTAAAGCGGAAGTTCCACTTTTGGGTGGAACTCCGCTTTAAGCCGGCCATAAACGGTTCAAAGTTCCTATGAGCAGGCTGAATGCACCCAATTTAATCAATCGATCAAATTGGGTACAATCAGCCTGTCGTATTTTACATGAGATTTTTGCTAGCAGCTGTTATAACCGCTAGCAATAATTACGGTGTTCTCCCAGCAGGGATAGCTTTCTCCACTGGCTAATCTACAAATCTCTATAATTATTACAATGACAAAAATATACAAGGCCAAGTCTTATCGAAATATATTTTAATTAACATTACAATCACTATACTATCTCTTTAATTTATTAGGTATACATTTTAAAGGCCAAAACATGAAAACGTATATTTACAAAAGCGCAGTATTATATGTTCAACAATGTTAAATTCCAACCTAAATATTTTATTAGCATAAATATGTATGATAGCTGGGTGTAAGAGTTACAGTGGAAAACGAGGAGTGTAAATTTTAATACAAATGCAGCAATTTGTGAGTTCTTAACTGAAAATTTACACCAGAAATATGAAAAGAAAAACATACCGGTTGTCCTCCCCACCAGGAGCTATTAAATTTCTCATTTCCAGAGAGAGAAAACATCTTATTCAAGTGGTAATCATACATATTGTTGTCAATGATGCCACTTGACTCTAGAAACAACCCCTGAAAGCAATGGATAAGAAAAGAAGGTTTAGATTAAAAAAAATGTTAACATGTTAATTGGGGGAAATTATATTGGCCAGTTTTAGCACATATTTAGTATTTTAGATTTTAGTAGATAACAGCATATGTATCTTTAAAAAGAAATCACTTTTACATACACATAAAATGACACTTACCTGAGTCTTATCTTGATCCAGCACTGTGCCCATCTCCAGCAATTCATCTCCCCTCTCTCACTTCACAGGAGACTCAACAGCAGCAGGAGCAATTGGCTGGCTGTATCCCAGAGGGAGAGCACAAATCTCCATCAGTTTACTATTTAACCATTGACCCCTGCTGCTGTCAGTCGAATGCTATAAGGGGGGAACAGGGGGTGGGGCAGAGCCGTGTCTATGGACACACACAGCGCGGTTCAGGAGCATGCCTGTATGAGTGTCTCCATAGCAGTTGGCTTGCTATGGGGGCACACAGAGAAGAGGAAACCCATTGCATGGAGTATAACAAGATTATTATTTGAAGAAAAAAAATTCTACAACTGCTTTAACTTACAGTGGCCAGTGCGTAGTGGTTGGGAAATGTCTTTGTGGGGTATGCCGCTCTCATGTACTTAGAATGTGTTCCACAATTTCCTGCAGTGAGTACATAAATCATATTAAATAAAATATCTTAGTACATTAGAATTCAACCATTTTTTCTTACAATTTTAACGTTTAAATATTCTGTACATGTACAGTAAAGCCTCTCTTAGACAGTTGTCACTGGAACAAATGTTTCCATTAAAAGATGTTTCCTCCTGCTCAAGTAACAACTGTAAAATGTGAATTTTCCATCATTTCTATCCCAGTGACAATGGTCACTAGGGCGAATATCCCCAACAAGGGAAAAGGGAGCAATAAAAACCTGACAAAGGTCCTGTCTGTTCCCTACTCAGTCCAAAACTAAGTAAAAATAGTTTAAGATTTAGATAAAATTTGAATTTGCTCTTTTATTTCAAAATAGTATGAGAGGAAGGTTAGAACCTGTAGGCCTTCCTGCAAGTTCCATCCTCATTCCAAGTATCACAGTGAGGAGAAATCTTCTCAATGGAGCACTTATATACTTGTACATGTTGATCATATCCCCCCTTAATCTCCTCTTCTCAAGAGAGAATAAATTCAGATCCTCTAATCTTTCCTCATAGCTGAGCTCCTCCATGCCTCTTATTAGTTTGGTTGCCCTTCTCTGCACTTTCTCCAGTTCCCCGATATCCTTTTTGAGAACTGGTGCCCAAAACTGGACTCCATATTCCAGATGAGGTCTTACTAATGATTTGTACAGGGACAAAATGATATCTCTCTCTCTGGAGTCCATACCTCTCTTAATACAAGAAAGGATTTTACTTGCTTTGGAAACCGCAGCTTGGCATTGCATGGCATTATAAAGCTTATGATCTACCAAAATCCCCAGATCCTTCTCTACCATGGATTCCCCCAGTTGTACTCACCCTAGTATGTATGATGCATGCATATTCTTAGCCCCCAAGTGCATAACTTTACATTTATCTACATTAAACCTCATTTGCCACATAGTCGCTCAATTAAACAGTGCATTGAGGTCTGCTTGTAAGTTGGAGACATCCTGTAAGGACGTTATTGCATTGCATAGCTTGGTGTCATCTGCAAACACTGTGTAGCACAATCAATTCCACCTTGGATTTCCCCATTCTGAGAGGAGTCCACCACCCATGACACTCTGGGTTCACTCATATTGCAAGGCTCCATTAGCAATCACTCTGTTTCAGTAATGGAGACCACAAAACAGATAGAGTTATAAATGTTTGCGTAACTCTTATTTCTGCAAGAAATAACAATCTTGGAGTAACAGAAATATCAAAATACTTCACATCAACAAGTGAAACTTTTGGTTCTATTGAACAAAGGGAGTAGATAATTTGTTAATTTCCGTCACTCCCTGTATTCTCCAAAAAAAAACAACAGTTGAAAGGAATACAGTTCCTCCAATTGAGTTTAAACAATACCCAAGGGTTCACTGGAAAATAGGTGCTTTGGTACTATCTACTAAAGCTGAAAAGGGAAATAATACAGTAATACCCTATACCAAATAGATGACCCAAAGGGTAAATTGGTACCACTCAATGGATAATAATTCAGATAAAAAGGTTCAATAATGCATAAATAAAATATATTCACTTAGCAGTTATATGAGTATACTAGGCAACTATGAATTTCTATTTAAATTCTCCTGTTCTAGCTCAGAGAGTTCTTAGGAGATATAGTATTTCCAAGTAAATAGCCCTGAGTATATTACTGAGTAGAGGATGAGTAGATGAAGTTGTAATAACCCTGTCTTGCAGTGTCCAAGTAATCTTCTGCCGGCTATAAGAGTGAGTTAGGTACCTAGAAACACTGTGTCCTTCCAATCACTGAAATGAGGCACAAAAAGGGTTAAATTCTACTGCACTAAATAGCCTTGTAGTGATCACTGACCTCTTGAACAAACTGGTCTCAAAGGGCAATCCAGTGTATATAAACTGCAATCCAAAAGGTAATAAAGAGATGCTGCATAGACAGTATAAGTACTCTTATGTATGGGCCTGAGCCCGCTCACTAAATCCAAACAGCTGTATGTAGACAAACGATCCGGCACTCAGATGAAGAGGATGGTAATGCTGGGACCGTTAGTTCACACTGGCTGCTTGCTCCTGGAAGGTGGATAGCATCTGCTGCACTCCTTGCAGAATCGGTTTACTCGGTGGCTAACGGCGCCAATTTTAAAAAAATTACAGTATTCAGAATCGCCGTTTATGGCGATCTGAATACTGTGAAGTGCAAAGGAGGGATGGGGGGTCTTTTAGACCCCCCAGCCCTCCAAAAAGTTTACCTGTCACCATATATTACTATCACAAGGGATGTTTACATCCCTTGTGATAGCAATAAAAGTGATCAGAATTTTTTTTAAAGGAACAGTGTTAAAAATAAATAAATAAATAAAATAAAAAAAAATAAAAATAAAAATTTAAAGCGTCACCGTCCCCGCGAGCTCGTGCAGCAAAGAAAACGCAAGTAAGTCGCGCCCCCATATGAAAACGGTGTTCAAACCACACATGTGAGGTATCGCCTCAATCGCCAGAGTGTGAGCAATAATTCTAGCAAAATACCTCCTCTGCACCTCTAACCTGGTAGCCGTTAAAAAATTTTAAAGCGTCGCCTATGGAAATTGTTAAGTACCGGACTTTGTCGCCATTCCGCGAGTGCGCGCAATTTTCAGCTGTGTCATGTATGGTATCTATTTACTCAGCGTAACATCCTCTTTTACAATATACAAAAAAATTGGGTTAGCTTTACTGTTGTCTTATTTTTTAACTCAAAAAAGTTTAATTTTTCCAAACAAATCGTGCTTGAAAGACTGCTGCACAAATACCGTGTGACAAAAAGTATTGCAACGATCGCCATTTTATTCTCTAGGGTGTTTGAAAAAATATATATATAATTTTTGGGGGTTCTAAGTAATTTTCTAGCAAAAAAAAATGTTTTTAGCTTGTAACCAACAAATGTAAAAAAGGGGCCCGGTTGGTAAGTGGTTAATAGCCCAGTTATGTGAAGAATGAAGCCAAGATTCAGCAATACCAATTAAATCATAGTTCTCCTCATGCACCAGAGCTTCCAACTCACCTATTTTGCTTGGCAGACTTCTGGCATTGGTGAACTTTAATTCGCTGTAAAGTTTTGCACATTTCTGTTCCATATTTTTTATTTTAGTACAAACAGTACAATTTCCAATGGTTGATTGTAACATGGGGACCTTCATATCATCTTCCATAGCCCTCCCCCGATCTTTCCGATTCCACCCACTAACAGGGGCTGATCCCTATCTGACCTGTCTACCCCATTATAATCTAATTCACCCTCCCTACATATAGGGGTAACATCTGTATTTTACATTCTAGCACTGCGGGAGACATAGCAGGACAGTACTGTGCAGTATATGGGTTTACCTTTACATTCTTTTTTTTTTTTTTTTTTTTTTAAGGGTAATATATCAAGCTGAGTTTAAAATGAAATTAAGTGTTTTGGGAGCACATCTGGGGGCATATTTAGGGTTTAAACTATAAAAATAGGTATGTATAGGCATGTTTTGACCACATCCAAAATTCAAGTTTTTTTCACAATTCGCGGGTGCTCTAGGAACATAACCCCCACAAATTTTGGGGGTCGACTGTACTGTAAAAGCATTTGAATATCTGTGATAGAGTGAAGATTTAACAAATCACCTGCAGAAGCAGTGAGTATTCACCGTCTTCCTTTATAGCCTGCTTTCAGTATGACTTTGTAGTGTTAGCACCAGGAACGCTTTAAAATCCTATGTTTTTCATGTTTTAAATAAAAGCATGATTCCAAGTAAGAAAGAAGTCTAAAAGGCTGCTAAATGCTGGAATAGTACTAGTTACAGTATGTTCGCTCCATGCTCTGACATACGCTATAAGTTTGACACTATTTTATAGATGTAATATCTATGTTAGTAGATTAGGTGTACACACATGAAAATGTTTGCTATCTACACATTATACAGTATATCAAATCTCCCAATGAATTGACGGAACTATGAACACATATAGTAAAATATTTTTAGTGGTAAACTACAGTTAATCAATGTTTATTTTAGATAATTTTTCATAGTTTGCTTACCCTGGCCTGAACGTTATATTTTTTTAATGGTGATATTCTGAAATAAAGCATGACTATAGTAACCTTATAGAATATACCAACAGAAAGAAATACTAACTCAGTTTTTTAATGTTTGGCATCAAGTCAGCATATGTATCTAAATAATTAGCTCGAAATCCATCCAATGAGAAAAGGATAACAGGAGGTAGATCAAAGCTGTGAAACACAGAATAAAAATTAATGAGACTTATTGAACTTCTTATATATGTTATAAAACATAATTTAGTAATAAGTTGAAATATAAAAGAAACGGACATATTAGGTTTTGACCTGGCTTTTAATTACTGTCATTTAAATTGTACCTGTGCCCAGACAATGGACAAAAAGTGTTTATATATTCTTAACAACTAGTAAAAGAGCTGTTAACCACTTCAGCCCCGGAAGGATTTCACACTTTAGGACCAGAGCACTTTTTGCGATTCGGCACTGCGTCGCTTTAACTGACAATTGCGCGGTCTTGCGACATTGTACCCAAACAAAATTTGCGTCCTTTTTTTTCCCACAAATTGAGATTTCGTTTGGTGGTATTTTATCACCTCTGCGTCATTTCTGATCACCGCTATAAACAAAAGAAGAGCTACCCAAATGTCTTACTTTTTGCTAAAATACAAATCCAAAAAAAAAAATATAAAAAAATTTTTTTTTCCATCGGTTTTGGCCGATTTATATTTTTCCTCATATTTTTGGTAAAAAAAATCTCAATCGGCGTTTATTGATTGGTCTGCGCAAAAGTTGCCGCGTTTACGGACGATGAGAATTAATTTCTGGGGTTTTTATTTTTTTTATTTTTTACTAGTAATGGTGGTGTGCTGCGATTTTTAGCAGTACTGCGATATTGCGGTGGACATGTCGGACCATTTTGACACTTTTTTGGGACCATTGGCATTTATACAGCGATCAGTGCTATAAAAATGCACTGATTACTGTGTAAATGCCATTGGCAGTGAAGGGGTTAACCTGCAGGGGGCGCTCTAAGGGTTAACTGTGTTCCCTGGGCATGTTCTAACTGTGTGTGGGCTGCCCTGGCTGGGGAAAGGGGATGATCACGGCTTCCATATACAGGAAGCCTGTGATCACAGCCCTTCCCCCTCTATGAGAACGGAGATCCGTGTTTTCTTACCCGGACCTCTGTTCTCTTGCTGCGGGGCGGCCATCGCGGATAGCCGGCGGCGATCAAGTCCCCCCCCCCCCGCTTCCCAGCCTCCCCGGACACAGTGAGCGTGCGAGCACCTCCGGCGGTGCGCGCTCACAGCGCTAGTTATCGCAGCCACCGTCATATGACGGCGGTTTGCGATAACGAACCACTCTGTCGCCGTCAGACTGTGGTCGGCAAGTGGTTAAACAAGCCCTCACCAATTTACCTAGCTGCTTGTTAGAGATGGGCCAAACACCCCCTTGTTCAGTTCACAGCAGAACTCCCAAACAGGGGAAAAGCTCTGACCCAAACGGCAAACCCCATTGAAGTCTATGGGAGTTGAACAGGAAAAATCAGAAGTGGCCATTTTGAAGGTATGTATGCAAGCAATTGGCCATAAAATGTTTATTGGGGTCTGAGGGACAAGTATCAATGAAAAATATATTTTTTTAAAAGATCGTTTTTTCGGGAGCAGTGATTTTAATGATGCTTATAGTGCAACAATAAAAATGGAAAATTCCTTTAAATATTGCGCCTCGGGGGTCCCCTTAGTCTGCTTGTAACGTGGTGCATTTGTAGCATGCATAGAACATGCTGCAGCAAGAATGACATTTCTAAAAAAAAAAAACAAGTAAAATGACATTTAAATTGACCCGCGGTAGCAATTGCACCTGGCTATTAAAAAAACAACTTGGGTTGCCTCCACAGCATGCACCGGTCCGTGATGTCACAAGGGGGAGCTGTGCCACTGTCAAACTGTGGAGGCATTTCTTTTTTGGGTGCGGCAGGTGGCGTGATTGACGATGGATTTACTTCGGGGGACACTTTTTTTATTTTTTAATAAAGGAATTGTCAAAAACTGTCTCTGTGTTGGGTATGGGGCGAACACCCGCCAAATACCCTGCAAATTCGGGTGTTCCCCGAATGGGGCGAACAGCCAATGTTTGAGCCAAACTCATGCTCGGTCGGGACGATTCGCTCAACTCTACTGCTTGTAATATGAAGTAATTCATTCTTAAAGATCACAACAGAGACACTAGCCATTTTTTTCACAAGTTACAAGCAACTGATGTGTGTCTACATTAGGATGACACACTGCCATGGGTTAAAGTAGTATTAAATCCTCACTTCTAAAGTTATTTTCCCTTTAGCTCCACAATATTATTTATTAATGCATGATTTTTAGCATCATTTACCCCCAAAGATATACGTTTTGCCTTTTACAAATTCCCACTAGTGGTGCTTCTCCAAACTTTTGGTTAGAGAGCATGTGCTTGGACTGTCAGGTCATTGGCCTTTCCAGTACAGTGTGCAGCACTAGCTTGACAAATACTAGAAATGCTGTCAATAATTATGGCTTGCAAAAGGGGCAGGGTGGTAGCTTGTGGTAAAGGACTTTGGTGATGCTTCATACATCAGCTTACAGGGAAGTCATATTTGGCAGTAGTCTTGGCTCCAGCCAAGGAAATACTGTACATCAGTGGAGTTACCCTTACAGGTGGAAATGCATGGTAACAATCTGAATGGACAGCCTGTACAGTAAATGGCCACAGCAGAGATGAATATATGTGAGGTATGTCTCTATATATAGTGTTTAATGAACTGTGTTTAAGGATCTATGATCTCAATGTCTCTATTATGAACTTTGCTGTTGAATTTCTCCTTAATGCCGGCAGCTACAGAGGTGAATGTGAATAGGG
>BLSH010241353.1:47316-60112 GCA_018402905.1 Glandirana rugosa
TGTTTAAGTTATCTCAACCCGCTTACCAAACCCTGCTCGTTTTCAAGTCGGGCACACTATACTATACTCACACTATACTAACACTACATTAACTCTACACTCAGAGTCACACTCACTAGCAAGTAGCAAACTGAGCCCTGCTCTATCTCCACTCTAACAACACACTGCAAAAGCTTCCTGTGGGAAGGAACCTTTTATAGTATGGGGTGGGACTATGAGAACTGAGCCGCGATTGGACAAAGTCATCATGATTTTGTTCAATCAGGGCTCTGACAGTGCTCTGTGCCCTAATTGGCAATGCCTTGCAGCTGACTAGCAGTCAGGCATATTGCTTCAACCAATTAGGGCCCTAGAATGCACTGTGAATCGCGCAGTAGATTGCGGGGCGCAAATTCGGGAGTTCGCTGAACGGGTGAACAGTCGATGTTCGGGCTGAACTTTTGCTCGTCCCAAACCATTCGCCCAACTCTATTGAATTTGTACAACTAATATTGCAGGAGCAAAGACCAACTTGTGTCTTCTCTATGATACACAAACTGCTGCTACTCAGCATTTTCCCCTACGCCCCACCATTCTTGACCGGATGGGAATCTGAGCTCGAGACTTAGATCTCTTACTCTGATGGGAATAAGTCCTTTTATTAACACATAAACTTTCTATATCAGCAGAACACCAAGAGCAGAATTACAAAATCTCTTGATAGTATAAATGTCCTATCGATCTACAAACATTTGATCCCAACAATTTCTGATGTATGTTGGTGATGTTCATCAGCACCAGAGAGTATGATTCATATTTGACTTCAGTGTCCCCTCATTGTTCTCATCTGGTCAAAAGTTTTCTGAATTTGCAGTACAATTATGGACACATCACTCCAACTCCATATATGTATCACTTGTTGGCAGGTTAAAGTATATATGTTAGCAACAGGCCCAGGCTGAGGGAAAGGGTTAAACATTTTTAGCTCAGTTCTCAGGCTTTTGGTATTGGCAGGCCCACCGGTTATATAAAAGGGGGGGACAGCTGAGACCAGAATTTGCTGGCAGTGGGTTGGTTGTGCCTGGAGAGTGGAGTAAAAACACTCGCAAACGCAAGGATGGTGCTGAAGTTACTGGGAGTAACAGACAGCATCCAGATCATGGACAATGCCTACACGGACTCTCACCTCACGGAGGTATGCCTGGGCCACTATGTTATTTTAGATAGGTTACATAGATAGGGAAACACAGGCACGGCAGCTCACTGAAATGAATGGGCTGCCATGCCCATGCAAGGGCTGCCCACAGAAACACCTAGGGTTAGTAAACAGTCATGTTGTAAAAAACAGAAAAAATATGTTTTGTGACTACATTGATATTTCATACAGGAACCTTTACTCCTTTAGCAAATTAACCCCAACAAATTAATATGTTAAGAATAGTTACCTTTGCAAACACCAATAAAATTTGTACAACAATCTCCTTTTGTCATGCAATCATCTGAACATGAGCAATGACTGCCTTCAAGCCGAGTCTCTCCACATCGTGCCTTACTGCATGTCCATTCCTCCTCTGACAAAAAAAGAAAACAAATCACTTGCAGTTCCTATATTATACTACTTAATCACCAACAAAAACACATACACAGGCAAACCTTAGATTACTGATAGCACAAGGCCAACCTATTGTTCAGACTGCTACAAAACTAAACCCTTCAAGGCTTCTCCTAAACCCAGCCAACAATTGTGATTTTGTGTGGTGAAAAAAGTTTGCCTTTTGCAAGTCATTGAAATGTGTTAACTAGAGTTGAGCGAACCCGAACTGTAAAGTTCGGGTCCGTACCGAACTTTGGGGTGTCCGTGACCCGAACCCGAACATTTGAAAAAAAAAAGTTTGGGTTCGGGTTCTGGGTTCGGGTATTTGATTCTGCCTGTTGAATAGCTGCAGGGCAGCCAATCAACAAGCGTTTCACTGGTTTGTCCTTAGAAGCCATCACAGCCATGCCTACTAATGGCATGGTTGTGATTGGCCAGTGCATCATGTGACCCAGCCTCTTTATAAGCTGGAGTCACTTAGTGCTGCATGTCACATGCTCTCTGGCTAGTGTAGGAAGAGGATGCTGCCGGCGCTGTGAGGGACAGATTGCAGATTTAATAACATCTCATCCTGTATTACAGAACGATCTGATTGTGGACTAGGTAGAGATTACTACTACTACTGCTTTGAGGGACAGATTGCAGATCTAATAACATCTCATCCTGCATTACAAAATGATCTGACTGGACTAGGTAGAGTCTACTGCTTAGAGGGACAGATTATTGTTCTAAAATCATCTCCTAGTTTTATAGGGTCAGGTTCCTGCTGTTGCTGTAAGGGACAGATTATTGTTCTAAAATCATTGCCTACTCCTATAGGGTCAAGTTCCTGCTGTTGCTGTAAGGGACAGATTATTGTTCTAAAATCATCGCCTACTGCTATAGGGTCAGGTTCCTGCTGTTGCTGTAAGGGACAGATTAGACCAGCCTCATACAGCCATTGGTATACTTTTTTTTTTTGACTATGCCTCAATATTTTGGGGGCTATCCCAATTAGAAAAAAAAACAAACAACAAAAAGTGTTGCCTACCTCCTCCTCCTTCTCCACCACCGCTACTTCCACCTACACTGCCACGGTCACGGCTTAGTCAACCTCTAGGCTCCTACTCCACACCCCCCCTTTCCCATTTTTTTTTTTATTTTAAGTTATTTTGCCTATCCCCATTTTTTTGTAGGGCACTTGTCCTACTCTTACCCCCATTTTACTTCCTTTTGCAGCCCTCTAGCACTTGCCAGGACTTTTTTACACCCATTTTTGTGACGAAAAGTTCGGGTCCCCATTGACTTCAATGGGGTTTGGGGTCCGGGGTCGAGTTTGGGTCAAGTTCGGTACCGAACCCAAACCGAACCCAAACTTTTTCGCGAAGTTCGGCCGGACCCGCCGAACCCGAACATCCAGGTGTTCGCTTAACTCTAGTGTTAACATGTTGGAAAATCTATGTGTGTGATAATAAGCTCTTCCAACACTCAAAATGTTTGTTTTCAATAGCCAATTTAGAAAATGACCCTATGGAGGATCAGCTTAAGTTGAAAAGTGTTACAGTTTTACAACATTTGTATGTCACAAATATTCTGCTGGAGATATGGTTTGCCTATTTAAAGTGGAATTAAGCCCAATTGTTTCTTTCAATTTTTGGATAGTGTGAAAAAGGATTAAAACCTCTTGGGGTTTTATCAATGTGTCTATGTGATCACATTAACAGAAATTGAGGGGAAATCTCCCAATAGGGACACTGACAGCAATAATATATTGCATATATAATATAATTGCTTTGTCATTTTCAAAAAACCTTCTCCTCCTTGAACCAGCAGGTGACAATGTTCCATTTCATGTTTTCCAGGCTTTCCATTTGATTCTTTGATGTAAAAAGCCTGTTTACAACCTCAAGCTGAAATGAGGTTGCAGAGAATACTGGCCTCACAGAGAATTCCTTGCGTTCACTGAGAAAAATGCAAGGCTTTCTGTGAGTGGTGTCTGTGCTGAGCAAGTGACATTGAGATAGTAGCAATTGTAGCAGCGCCGTTTATTACACTTATTCTCGGCTTCCACAGTGGTCCCACATTTATGGCATATGCATACTTGCATTGGTCCAAGCTAGACCACTTTTAAAAGCACTTCAGTCACTTTATTTTGTACCTATTGGTCACTATGTGATATTTCTTGCACATTTTTGCACTATAATGAACTACTAACAAGATTATCTATATCCATTTCTACAATTAGACTATCATTGTGATAAGGACTGATTTCTGTATTATTATTATACATGTTTTGCACTGATTACTGTGGACCTATGATTAGAGGGGTTGGCGCAGCTTCCCTTGTATTTTACATTTCACTCAAAGCCCTTAGGGGCCTATGAGCAGCAGCAGCCCCCCTATGAGAACCTGTCACTAGTCCCTATTGGTGGGGAGTTTTTTCTGGCTTTTCTTTACACTTATAAATAGTATTATTTATATTTAGCGCGGATTGATTGTGCACTGACCTCCTGTTCCGATATGACTGCGCACCAGTCATGTAGTCAGTGCCTGACCTCACAAATGCACTTCTGAAAGAATGGTAAAACATTCCCATAGATACATCCCTAAACCTTGTGGACAGCCTTCCCAGAAGAGTTGAAGCTGTTATATCTGCAAAGGGTGGGCCAACTCAATACTGAACCCTACGGACTAAGAATGGGATGCCATTAAAGTTCATGTGCGTGGAAAGGCAGGTGTCCCAATACTTTTGACAATATAGTGTACTCTTTGGGTTATGTGTTTGAATGATTACAAGGACAAGTTCTTACTGTGCAACTTGGTCTTTACAATGACAGAGACTTTAAAATACAACTTAAGATTAATAATGAGTTGTTTCACTTCATCTGAAATAAACACTGGAAAAAGTCAAATACTATATGTAGCCAATTGAAAACAAAAGAAAACTATAGTGCAAAGCTGCACAAAATATCCCTCATGGACTTGGTAGACAGACCAAAAAATAGTAAAAACATATTTCTATTTTACATATAAGAAATCGCAATCATGCATGGCAGCTAACCTGTTTCTATTTATGGGTAGTCCTATGTTTGCCATGCGTCATGTGGTGTCAAGGGTATTTTGATACAATGCACTTTTAAATGTATGTATATTATGTAATTTCCTTGTTCACTGTTACGCTTTTCTAATATGTAAAACAAAATATGTTTTTACTATTTTTTGGTCTATCTACCAAGTCCATGAGGGGTACTTTGTGCAGCTTTGCACTATAGTTTTCTTTTGTTTTCTATAATATTTTTGGACAGGACAGACCAATCCTTAACACATACCACTTGTCTCGCACAAAAAATCTATGTAGCCAATAGCTTCAAAATAATAATAATGTTAAATTCATTATATAACTCACTTGGTTTAATGCACAGATCATCAAAGTCAAAACAGCAGTTCCCTTGTTGTGCACACTGGGAATCACAGCGACAGTCACCGTCCCTTACATTTTCTGTATTGTAGCATCTTTGTCTGCATGACACTAAAATAAGAGTCAGGAATATAAGTGAACTTTTTAATTTAAATGTTTGACAAAATAGAATAAGCATGCCCTTTGTATTTGCTCTTTGAAGTTTGCATTTCCTTTAATAACTGCCAAGCAATAGCAGTGAATAAGTTGGCAAAGGATCTTGAGAACTGCTGACTATTGCTTGAAATACAACTTAAACTATCATTAAGATCCTGTATTGTGTTCCCCTGTTAAGCATTGCCTAAAAAGACTCCTGATTCACATGAACTATTTTGGATAAAGATGGGTAGCTCGTTCACCTCTACAGCAAGTACCTACAGAAGTACAATAGTTCCGAAATGTTAGCTCCAAAACCTGTTGAATGGCCAGCCTGCCTGTCCTGGTTCACACAGTTTATCCCATGTGTCGTTGTCAGTAGAGACAGTGTACACATGTTTAATTATTTCCTTCCCTCTGCTCATTGAGAGATCTTATCCTAAAACAATTATGCAACAACATGCAAAAGTTTCATGTGCAATAGTAAGGCTCGGTTCACACAGGGGCGATCCGACTTCAGGCACGACTTTGCCAGGCAACTTCAAGGCAACTTGGAGGCAACTTGGAAGCAACTTCAAACTTAACTATGCCAGGTGACTTTCCCTGTGGCCAATCAGAGAAGTGAGGGAGGGGCTGCCCCAACTTAAATTCTATTCTTTTCACTGACAAAGTCGCTTGCATTAAGATGGGGGATCCGACTTGGAGGCGACTTCCATTGAATTCTATGGGCACAAGTCGGATAAAAGTCATCTCCAAGTAGTACAGGAATCTCTTCTGAAGTCGCCTTGAAGTCGGATCGACTTCAGTAGCGTTCATAAAGACGGCTCCCATTCACTTCAATGGGATTTCTTATGTCAAGCGACCTGGGGCGACTCAAGTCGGATCCCAAGTCGCCCCTGTGTGAACCGGGCCTAAGTGCCTCCAGTGTCAGAAACACTCTATTACCCAGATCGATTCTCATCTAAGCATTAAAATGAACCATTAGAAGGGGGTAGAATGGGGCCATTTAAGGCTATCCTAAGTGGGCTGCCTAAAGGGAAAGCCAAACGTATACCACATTATTTAGCTACTATATAGTTAAAATAAAGATGGCAGTAGTATCTGGTAATATAAATAAAATGCAGATGTCTGGAGAGGTCTACACATTTCTTCCCAAAGCTAAAGTTTATGAATTTATTTAGCCCCACGACTTCTGCTTCCATACCTCCTGTTATTTTTAAAGCATGTATCATGGGTTGCCTCACTGAATAGTAATGGGGATAGAGAGTGGGCAAAAATGTAAACTTTATGGCCTTAAGTTAAATTTGCATAAATGAGTACCCTGGTTTTGAGGCACACTAGGCACTCAGGAGAAAGGAACCTGCATATAATTTCTTCTACAAGTTTAAGGGTCCATGCACACTGGCTTAAACAAATGCTGTTTCTAGAGGAGTTTGTCATTATGCCTGTACAAGCAGCTAATGGTATCATGTGTGTCCATGCACATTATGATGTTTAGAGGCTTAAAAAAAAAGTTCTGTCTTGCATTTTTTGAGAGCACTAAGCGCTTCTAAACACTCCTAAACACTTCTAAATGCTCCTAAACACCTGTACAAAAACTCTCTATATGAGCGTTTTTTTCTACCAAAAAAGACCTGATGTTTTTTTAATGGCCAGCGTGCATGGACTCTAAATAGTGACCGTCATCTTTGGGGCCATCCACATATGGTTATGTTCTCCATGCATGGACAAACAAGCATGGTTTTGCTGGCAAGAAGCATCTTAAAATCTTTTTTTTTATCAAATCACCTCTTTATTATTTTTCTTCCAACATACAAAATAGTACAATACATACCCCCAACCATGTACGGGAAAGAAAAAAAGGGAAGACCAACCCCCCCCCCCCCTATCCTGTTTCATTCACTCCTCGCTTCCATCCATTTTTTCCAGATTTTTTCAATTTTTTCTGGCTGGCCCCTGTGTGAAAAAATATATTTCTCCTTCATTATAGTTTCATTCATTTGTATTTTCCATTCCTCTACTGTCGGTGGATATTGCGAAATCCATTTCTGAGCTATTAGCTTGCATGCCTGGAACAAACTCCTCATCACTGGAATAGCTCTGTCCCCTGACACCCCAGAATTATCCAGGGTGTTCAGGAGGCAGATCCTGGATCCATTCCTATAATTGTCCCGAGACAGTCATTAATTGTGGATAATACTCCATGCCAGTATCAATGAAGCTTGGGACATCTCCAGAGCATGTGTATTAACCCTGTCATCTCTTTTTTACATCTAGGACATTGATCAGTGTCCCTACATTTCCATTTAAATAATTTCTCTGAGGTATAATACGTTTTATGCACAATAAACAACTGGGTAAGACGCTGGGCCGGAGACACAGAAACTTTAGGAAGAGCTATCAATGCTCTTGTCCATTGCTCATCCGTAACTCCGCCCAGTTCCTCATCCCATAATCTTTTTGCCGGTAAAACTGTTTTGTTTCTCGTGTTGTTCTTGTAACTGATATTAAGCCCTGTTTTTAATCCCGCTTATTCAATATTGTTAATATGTTAGGTTTATTTAATTTAAAACTCCTGTGATGCTGCCTGTGTCCTAATAGCATGCCTCAACTGAAGAAATTGAAAAAATCTTTGATTAGGTAATCCATATTCCTTCCCAAGTTGGGCAAAAGTTTTTATCTCTCCTTCCTGAAACAATTGATATATATATTTTATACCCTTTATCTTCCATAGATCAAATCCTTCTAATTTTGACAGTTCCACATAATTTTCATTATCCCAAATAGGGGTAAATAATGTATGTCCTTTGATATCTAGAATGATCCTAATTTCCTGCCATATTTTTTCAAACAACTCACCAGTCTGGAATTTTTTATCTCTCACTATATTACCTGCTTCTAAGAGGGATATCAAAGGATATCCGTCTCCGCATACTTAACATAAAAGACCTTGTATGCTGTCCGTCTCTGTTACTACCATCCAACTGCTAAAATGCTGTATTTGTGATGCTAAGAAATAATTTTTCAGGTGGGGGGTGGCCAAACCTCCACTCTGTTTAGCTAACATCAATGTAGATAGTTTAACCACTTGCTGACTGCCAAACGCAGGTTGACAGCGACAAGGTGGTTCGATACGCAAGCCGCCGTCATATGACGGCGGCTGCGAGATCATGCACTGAGCGCACGCCGCCGGAGGCGCGCTCGCGCGCTGTGTCCGGGGGGGCCAGGGAGCGGGTGCCGTGGACTCGATCGCCGCCGGCTACCCGCGATGCCCCCCCCCGGAATGAAAGAACGGAGGTCCGTGCATGTAAACACAGATCTCCATTCTGTGAGGGGGGAAGGACTGTGATCACAGCCTTCCTCTATATGGAAGCTGTGATCACTCCCCTTCCCCTGCTAGGGCAGCCCACACACAGTTAGAACACGCCCAGGGAACACAGTTAACCCTTAGAGCGCCCCCCCAGGTTAACCCCTTCACTGCCAATGGCATTTACACAGTAATCAGTGCATTTTTATAGCACTGATCGCTGTATAAATGCCAATGGTCCCAAAAAAGTGTCAAAATGGTCCGCCATGTCCGCCCCAATATCGCAGTACCGCATTAAAAAAAAATCGCAGATCGCCGCCATTACTAGTAAAAAATAAATAAAACATAAAAACCCCAAAAATTAATTCTCATCATCCGTAAACGCGGCAACTTTTGTGCAAACCAATCAATAAACGCCAATTGCGATTTTTTTTATCACAAATATGAGGAAGAATATAAAAATCAGCCAAAATCGGTGAAAAAAATGTTTTTTTATATTTTTTTTGCATTTGTATTTTAGCAAAAAGTAAGAAATTTGTTTTTTTTTTGCAAAATTGTCGCTCTTCTTTTGTTTATAGCGGCGATCAGAAATGACGCAGCGGTGATCAAATATCACCAAAAGACAGCTCTATTTGTGGGAAAAAAAGGACGCAAATTTTTTTTGGGTACAACACCGCACAACCGCGCAATTGTCAGTTAAAGCAAAGCAGTGCCGAATCGCAAAAAGTGCTCTGGTCCTAAAGGGAGAAATCCTTCCGGGGCTGAAGTGGTTAATCCGTGATGGTTTTCCTCTCCATATTAATTCTCTAAAAAGAGATTCTATTTTTCGGAACCAGAATTGTGTAATCCAGACTGGTGAGTTATGGAAAACAAAGTAGTTGTGGTGACCAAATCATTTTTATAAGATTACCTCTACCTATTACCATCAATGGTAGTTTACGCCAGCTTCTGCTTTTATCTTTAAAGTTAGCCAGCAATGGTTTTAAATTTAAATATATATATTCCCTGATATTTTGTGATACCACTACCCCTAAATACCTTACCGTGTCCTTAATTTGGATTTGAGTGGCCTGATCTATTAATGGAGTTTTAATATCATCTAGCTGGAGTAACACAGATTTATCCCAATTAATTTGGAAGCCGGAGAACTGCCCAAACTTAATAACAAGATTCATAAGTTCCTCTAACGAACTAGCGGTGTCCCCTAGAAAGATCAGTGCATCATTTGCATAAAATGCAGTTTTGTCCTCCCTCCCTGTTCAGCAAAATCCCTTTATTTTCGATGACTGTCTAATAGCTTGCACTAAAGGCTCCATAGCCAAAGCAAACAGCAAGGGTGACAAAGGACATCCCTGCCTTGTCCCTCTGGTTAATGTAAATAGTTCATAAACTGTATTGTTAATTTTTAATCTTGCCTTGGGTTCCTTATATAGCATCTTTAGACATTTTATAAATCCTGGCCCTATTCCAAAAGTGTCTAGGACAGCCCATAAATATTCCCATTCCACCATGTCAAATGCTTTTTGGGCATCCATGCACAAAATTGCCCTGGAGCCTACGTTTTCCATGGGAAGCTGCATATTTAGAAAGAGCCTTCGTATATTTGTAGATGCAGATCTAGACAGTATAAATTCCATTTGATCTGTATGAACTAGACTACTAATATATTTTGATAATCTATTTGCAAGAACCCGAGCAATAATCTTAGCATCTGACGTTAGGAGGGATATTGGGCGATATGATTCAGGTGATAAGTCCTTATCTTTTTTGGGGTTCACTGTTATTACAGTTCCTTGCATTGACTTAGGCAGCTCCCCGGCTTCATAAGTAGCATTCATCACCGTTAATAATTCTGGCAATAAAATACTGCTAAATCTTTCATAAATCTCAGGTGGCAATCTGTCCACTCCAGGCGCCTTACCATTATGAGTTTGCGATACTGCCTGTTTCAACTCAACTAACTGTATGGGACTATCAAGAAACTTTTTCTCTGCAAGATTGAATTTGGGTAAATTTACCCCTTTCAAGAATTTATTGGTTTTACCCAACACCCCCAATGCCCTACATTTACAAAATATTGTATAGAAGTCAACAAAAGTATTCTCAATGGTTCAAGCATCATATTTTGTATTACCCATTTAATCTCTAACTGCTGCTATTGTTGACGGGCCCTCTTGGGCTCGCGTTATGATTGATAGGACTCGACCTACCTGCTCCCCTGCCTCATAGTTCTTCTGACTCAGAAAAAATCTGCTATTCTCTGCTTTAGTTATACAAAAAAATCTTATATGTTTTCTGTGCATCCTGCCAAATCGTTAATTTTTCTTCCATGGGGTCTACGTTATATTCTTGTTCCGTCTTATTTACTAAGCCCATAATATCCTGCTCTCGCCGCCTAGACACCCTTTTTATCTTGGATATTTTTTTAATCAGCACACCACGCAAGAAGGCCTTCATGGAGTCCCAAATAATCATCACCGGGGTCGACCCCTTGTTGCTTTCAAAGAATTGCCTCAGAAGTGAATCCACCCTGTTCTCCTCCTGTAACAGAAGTAGCCATTGTGGATTCAGTTCAGTTAGTTATTAGTTCTTCCTTCATTTCCAATGTTAATATAAGAGGGGAATGGTCCGAGAGACCTCTTGGACCAAATTGAATTGAATCTAGCCAAGGGGAGAATTCTTCATTACGCAGAGCTAGGTCAATTCTCGATAATGAACCATATTTACTGGAACAACACGAATATTCCCTCTTGAGTAGGTGCCTTAGTCTCCATAAATCCTGCAAACCCATCTCATGTACTTGCTTGGCAAACCTTGTTTTTTTAATTGTTTTTTTTATTCCTGTTGGATTATGAAGTCTATCCTCCTCCTCACTCATTATACTGTTGAAATTCCCTAGCACCAAAGCTGGAAGACCTGGGGATTCCACCATTTTCCCAAAGATTTTCTTCAGAACCACATCACTATAAGGGGGGGAATATAGACATTCACCAAATGGAAATTCCTATAGTTTAATGTACACCACAGCATTACGTATTGTCCTCCAGGATCTATAATCTCTTGTTTACACAAAAAACGTACAGATCGCGAAACCAGCACGCTAACTCCTCGTGAATGTGTTGAATATACAGAATGGATTTGAAATGAATATCCTGAATTACCAAATAGTACTTCATCCTCCCATGCTAAATGCATCTCTTGCAAAAAAATTATCTCAGGTTTATAAAGTTCCCATGCTTCCACTACTGCCTGTTTTTTCTCCCTGGCACCCATTCCCCTTACATTCCAGTAGATTTATTTGATTTTATCACACATAGGCGTGTTCTAACATGCAATGAGGGGCAGACGGCGAGAGAGGAAAGGAGAGGGGAAAAAAATTAAAAAAAAATTTTAATCCACACAATCCCCCCCAACACCAACACCACCCCCCTCTCCCCAACATAACCCTACCATACGTGGATTGGCACACACTCTTGAAGTCCCACCCTCCATGGAGGTGACTCCTCCCATTCCTTCCCTTGTCCTCATGGGACACATACAGGGGAATCTTGTGACCATACGCGGTACTACTGTTCGCCTGGTACCAAAAAGATAATATAAAGAGAAAGTAATAAAGAAGAAAAAAAATCCCCTTAACATGCAAATACAAGGATACAAAAATACAGCATATAAATACATCCAATTATTCTTTATATTTTTCTCTTATTCTTATTATCCTTGATTCTAATCATTACTCCTTTTTAATTAATTTTCAATTTTTTTTATTCCTCCAGTCATTCGTCAGATACCTCCGACAATGAAATGAAGAGCAGAGGAAAAAAAAAAATTACATTTTATCCCCTTAACATGCAAATACAAGGATACAAAAATACAGCATATAAATACTTCCTATGATTCCTTCTTCTTTTCTCTTATTCTTATTATCCTTGATTCTAATCATTACTCCTTTAAAATCTTTAGCTTTACCCCAGATGATTTCTCAAGATGTTATCAAAAAACAGCATTCATTTATCTGAAATTTTACTTCTCTATACAGAGTCAATTTAGGTTCTGTACTCACTCTACAAAATATACTATAATTCACATAAATAAAATGAGGACAAAAAACGGAAAATTCCCTACCAAATACTTACCGTAATTTTCCTTTCCTGATGGACTCCATGGCAGCCTACGTGTGGGTTAAGCCCCGCCTCTAATACCCCATAGGACAACGACAAAAAACTATTGTAGAACTCTTTAGTAGACCCCATTTCGATTTCTAAAATTTCCTCATTACTAATCTTAGTTCCTATTATTCTTATTCTCTTTTCTTCTTCCTTAGTATCCTTCATAAATATACGACATAAAAACATAGGAACATAAACGTACAATTCCCCTATTTTAC
>BLSH010241353.1:64127-86976 GCA_018402905.1 Glandirana rugosa
CCCCCCCCCATCCGCAGGCCATACCCCAGGGAGAGCGTACCTGCGGTGGGAGGGCTGGCCACAGACAGGCGGTGAGACGTCTCTGGTCCCGGTGGACTCCATGAAGCTGCAATAGAAGAAGGGGTTAAGCACCCATTCCAGTTTCAGCCTAGAGCCAGGAACTTAGCAGCACCCCCCCTACCTACCTGGGCACAGGTAGGATTCCGTATGGGGAAGTCACCGCTACGCCCGCAAACATTCCCGAGGTCTGCGGGCTTCCAGCCAGTTTAAATCTGGCGCCGCCGGTGACGTCAGCGCCGCCCTGGCGCGCACGCGCAGACGCCGCCGCCGCGGCCGCACTGCGCGTGCGCTAGCCAAGCCTCGTTCCCGGCCCATGTTCGCGCATGCGCAGTACGCACGCGAACCCGGAAACGAGTCGGCGGCTGGAACGCACGCAGCGGCCAGCCGCTATGCCTGTCAGCCCGGATCACCAGGAAGAGGAGAGGAAAGAACAAACACAAAAAAAAAAGAGAGACAAGAGCATACAACAAACACTGCTGCCATCAGGTAAGCGAAAGTACTGCCACTTCTTCTCACCGAGCCAGGTGCCCATGCCATTCCCTGGGGTACCCGGCCGCCTGCTAATAGCTAGGCTAGTTGGCCCATTGCGCAGCCTACCTGCCAGTGGCTAGGCAATATGGCTTCTTGAGCGCTCCTCCGTATGCCCCCTCCATACCCCGCTAGTAGCTGGGGCTTATTGGAGTATGCGACCTGTTCATTCCTGAGTCGCGGCTCGGCTATCCCGTGGCAGGAAGTCTTCGGGTATCAGGACCTATTTGGACCTGCGAGGAGGACAAAAAAGGAACACGGGAGCTGGCTCGGAGCAAAGATTTATGGGAGGGGTGTCCTATGGGGTATTAGAGGCGGGGCTTAACCCACACGTAGGCTGCCATGGAGTCTGTCAGGAAAAATTATTTCTATCTGTAAGTGATGTGTTTTTCCTTTATTGAAAGCTAACAGTATGGAAGTAGTACTAGGCTGGTCATATATATGGGCGTTTCTTCTCTAGTCAGATTTTTGTGCTGACAAGGAAGTCCATTGTACAGAGCATACAAGAAAGCTGGCACGCAATGTAAAACTAGTCTGGTATTTCAAGTTTTAACAGCTGTCAAAATGTAGATTTTCTCAGGATTGTCTGGCACATATTAAGGCAGCTTGCTCAATCAGCTTGGTAGGGCTACATAAGTCTCTTCAATATAGCTGTCATCTTGCTCATTTATAAACAATCACACCCTCCTCATTTTTATTTGCATTTAGTTTTCTCCAGACTGAAACCACCTTAACTGATCAGCCTCCCCATTTTGGACAGATAAACAACCCTGGTGAACCCCCATCCCCATTTATAAGCATCCCTCCCCAGGCTTTCACTTTCACAGGGATGCTCTTTTCTATACTTCTTGGTGCACCTGAGCTCCCTTTGGCTTCCCTATCAGCCAACTATACAAAAGTATTTCAGATTTGGGAGCAACATGTATTTTTCTTGGGGACAGTTTCTGTTTAGGGTATTTCATGTGGCTGGACACCGTGACTAGTGTTACATTCTTCACAGCTATTCTAGCTTTAGCCCCAACATCTGTTACGTCATTTCGAGGCAGCACCAATAGCTGCTGACTACTGAGGAAGTCCAATGAGGTGACGACACGCGTATAGGGGGAGGAGCCTGCGCTCGCATGTCTCATTGCTGCTATTGCAATACATGTTGTTACCAGCTCGCACGGCTTTATAGTGCTGGATCTCGTAAGTGTTTTACTTGTTTTATTGGGGAAATAAATTGTTTTAAACTGAGAGCATTAGATCTCTGCTCTTTTCTTTATATATACCGGTTTGCGAATCTTGGAACTAATGGAGCTATTTGATCGAATTGGAGACCAAGTGGTATTGAGATGATGTATCCCTGAGTGGGGAAACAAGCGAGTTTATCTTTACTTTAAGGTGAGAGGCCAGTGAGGCTGGTGAAGGATTTTAGAAGCACCTGTTTGATACCTCTCTGCTTTCCACGATTGGGTTCTCCGTATCAGATCTGTCTGTCTATGGACCCCTTCTCTCAAACCTGACATTTCTTGCTGAATTTTTTGGTTTTTTTTGTTTTTTTATCTCACTATTCAAGCATGTTTTTTTGGACTGATATATGTTGAATAATTCTTGTTTTTTTGTAATTTCACCATTTAAGCACTTATTTGAGTGATATTATGATGTTTTCTCACATAATTTATTATTGTATGCATATTTGATATACCTATCTGATTCTGAGTTGTATTATTTGGATCTATTAGCGCTACACTATATTTTTGTTTTTTTACCTTATTGAGTGAAGTGAAATCACTGTTAAGTGTCAGCAGCTTTTGGTTGGGGAGGAGTACATATTTGCGCTGATTTTTAAATTTATTTTGGCTGTTTATTCTAGCTTTAGCTCCAACATCTGTTACGTCATTTCGAGGCAGCACCAATAGAATGGGTGTGTCAGGGCCACCATTAGTAATCATGAAGCCCCATACAGCTGACCTGATAGAGCCCCCCACACCTGACAGGCCCAGGTTCTGACCTACACCCCCCAGCCACCAAGCAGAGAAGGAGCCAGACTGCAGTCCCCCGTGGAGAAATTTTGGTGTGGCAACATTGAACTAACAGTACAAAGCACAGGGGTTAAATATGTATATTACACAGAGTGTAGGTGTCAGGTGAATAAAACATACAGAATGCAGGTGTCAGGAACATGTAACATACAGAGTGAATAGGGCTATGCAGCAACTGCATGCAATGCGGCACAGTGGAGCGGGTTTTAGGGGTTAAAACGGGTGGTGAGGGAGTGACGTAAAGTCTCCTCACTACCTGTCAAATGCCCTCTGAAAAGCAAAAGCTAAATATATTAGGAGGTAGGAGGTTTGGAAAAAGCAATGTATTAGGGTCAACATCTCCCAAACTGCCATTCTTGTTTTGACTGGGAACAAGCAGGTTGAATCACCTGCTGTTTTTTTTTTTTTTTTACGCACACATCTTGATGATTAAAGCTGATCCTCCAAGTGATTCATTTTACATTTTGAAGTAGCCATTGGTGGACTGTGACACCATCATTTGGAGGTACAAGAAAGCAGCATACAATTCCAACTGCAATCAAACATTAAGGCCTCATACACATGGGCGTATCTTTAAAAACAAACAAAATGTCGGGCCCGACGTCAAGGAAAAAAAATCGGCCTTTTTTTCCGGCGTTATGCATCGCCGTTAGTGAGCGTAAATGAGCGTCGGTGTCAATAGGCGTTTTAAAAAAAAAAATCATCCCTCTGCTATTTTTCAACCTGAAAACGTCGGCTTCAAAAAACGCCAGAAAACGCCGGTACAATATTAGTTGGCGTTTGTTGGCGTTAGTTGGCGTTTTGCAGTGTCAAAAAAATGCCAAAACGTTACAGCCTCAGAACGCGATGGCCGTGGGTTCTACTTTCAGCTCACTAACGCCGATGCCATCTATAGCTCAAAAACGCCAATGTTTTTATGGAGCCATTGACTAACATGGAGAGCTGCCAAAAACGCCAGAAAACGCCGGCGTCAAAAAACGTCCGTGTGTATAAGGCCTTACAGTTAAAGTTTTAAATGGAGTTGAGCTTTAATTTATCCAGACTGTAGGCAAAGTTACTAAGGGCAGATTCATAACTGTCCATGTTAGAATCTGCATATTGCAGATGAAATGAAAAATTTTAGAATGTCTATTTTATAGTTTCAAAGTTTAAATATTAAGAGCAGCAAGGTCAATCGATAAAATAATGCTAGCAACAGAACAAAGATGTACTACAGTATATATTCATTTTACAGAGCTTGGTTAGAACCAGTGCAGCCAGGTTTACCAGGAATTGTACTCTGCTATTGATCACAACTGTATGCTCTTGTCAAAGGTTTCTAATTACTTTATAATTTCTACAATACAAAAGTTTAACTTATAAAATTGTTTTTAGAGCGCATACAATTATGTCGCGGTGTAGTCTATGAACCCTTTGATTTAGCTTTCTCTGCGTTTCTTATCTACTTCTATGTTCAAAGTCACTGGCTTTGTGAAATTGTTATGTGTAGTCATTTTCAAGTATAATAGGAAAGAGAGGACAAAAGGGGTAAAGGAGGTTACGCTGGTAAAGGAACCCAAGGAACCCAGTGAACCCAAGTCGAGTCTTGTGTCAGTCTTAATCATAAAAAAAAACAATATGACAAAATTAACCAAATTGGGTGGAGCTTGAAAAGAAACCCAGTGAACATTAAAATCATCTGTCAAGTTTCATGCATATTTATCTGAAGTAAAGGAGGTGTAGAAAACTCAGTGAACCTAGATAAGAAGTGGGAAACAAAAATGGAGGAGGTGAAGTATGTGAAGATGCTTCAAGAACCTAATATAAGAACGTCTGAACAGTTGTCCTATAGTGTTTTTTTTTTCTTATGTAAAATGTCAGTAGTTGTAGTGTGTCGATAGTTTACATAAAATTTCCAGGACTTACTATTATGCAGAAAATTTAGCCAAGGGCAATTAGTTAAAGCACACACAAATATAGGAAGAACAGCACAGCAAGGATAAAACCACTTAACAACCCAAGATAACCAACATCATATAGAGGCTTCACATATAGGACATACATGATGGTCTGGCAGGTTCTTTTGTGTCCTTTTTCAATCCTAGGCCAAGTCCTAATCCAAGTGACATAACCACCAATGCAACAAGGAGAACCTGTAAGAGAGCACAGTATAAAATGTATAAAAATAATTTCATAACATTGACTTCACGCTAAACTTCCATGAATCTAATATAAAACTATCATACAGTATACTTCCAAGAATTGTGACAGACCCCAACAGGCTTATTTAGCCACATGAGGACTTCAGGTTCTAATAAAACCCATAGATGTTTAGATTAGTTTAAAAAATGTCTCAGTTTTAGATATAAGCAATTCATTTCCTTACGAAAAGAAATTGGGACTTATTCGGTGTCAAGAAACCACAGTAAACATTCATGTCTTATCTGTTGCCTACCTTGCTGCATGTGTCCAATTAAAGGCCGGGCCTCCCTCACCTTTGTGCTTTAGTAAGCCCTCCTCAGCTGAACTCTATCCCAGGCCCTAGCTATGAACATTATATAACACCTGGCAGTGTAACCCTGCAATGCTGGTCAATGTTGTGCGTGTTTGGCTTTGTGTGTGGTTGTTCCTGTCATATGCTCTGTGTCTATTTCCGTGTACCGATCTTTGGCTTGTTCTAACTTTCCCTACCTGCCTGATACCCCGACCTTCGGCTCGTTCTCTGTTCATCCCTGCCTGCTTGTGGCCCTGACCCTTTCCTAGGCCACTGACTATCCTTTGCTATCCCTGCGTTGCTGCTTCCTCTCCTCCATCTGCAGCCAGCTGACCGTGAGCTAGGGGACCCCGGGGGGCAGTGACCTGGATCCAGTTGCAGCAAAATACATCCTCACCACCAGAGGCTCTGGCGAATACCTACTGGCTCTTAGACTCCATGCCCTGGGGAAACTGATGCACTAGCTCCCTGTGTTTCAGTGTCCATGCTTCCCACACCAGCCAGAACTCATTAGCAGCAGTCAGTTATAGGTCCACAACCTTAGCATTGCGCTTCGCAACCCTCAGTGCAATTCACACCCCAGGGGTGCGCACCTGTCACCTGACCCCAGTTGTCGTGACATTCGGAGCTTGAAAGGTACCCAAATATTCGAAAAAAAATTATAATGAAAACAATTAATGAATTTGTATTCATTTGTTTCATTTGGATGACAGGAAGCAATAGTTTGAGCCTTTTGGTAAAGTTTGAAGCATCTGAAATAACATAACGACATTATGAATGATCCAAATTGATTTGGATATATTTGTTTTTATTCTAGTGAGAGTACCATGAATTCTAAAAGTTGAACTAAAATAAAACATATCAGATGAAAACATATTGCAATAAAAAGGGGGCATTGGATGAATTGAGCTGAGGCTGTTTTTACCTGTTAACCCCTAAGACCTGGCAAGATGTGCGGTGGCCAGGCTATCTCTTCCTACTTCTACTGCGTGCTTTGGGTCTGGACAAACCTTTCCCCAGCCTGCACCCTCACTCGTCAGTGGTATCCAGTTCATTGGACCTTGTTAGCCTGAGGACGGGACCACTAAGCAGTGGCGGATGTACAGAGGGCGCAGCAGTCACCATGGCAACTGGGCCCCTGTATGCCTACAATGAGCTTCCCATTGCTCAGCCGAATTGTACATAGGCACTGCGGGGAGCTTGCCGCACTGTTCATAGACACAGAGCTGAAGTGAAAGCACAGCGTTTGCTGTGCTCTTTGTCTCCCCCTAGAGTGCAGTACCTGGCCGGCAGGAAGGTACAGTGCTCTGTCGTTTATTTAACCACTTCAATACCGGGCACTTAGAACACTTCCCGCCCACAACAATTTTCAGCTTTCAGTGCTGTTGCGATTTGAAAGAGAATTGCGCGGTTGAGCGACGCTGTACCCAAACAAGGTTTTTATCATTTTGTTCCCACAAACAGAGCTTTCTTTTGGTGGTATTTGATCACCCCTGCGGTTTTTATTTTTTGCGCTATAAAAAAAAAAACGACAATTTTGTTTCTGTCACAAAAGTTTGTATAAAGTGCATTTTCTCCTTCACTGATGGGCACTGATGTGGCTACACTGATGGGCACTGATGAGGCTACACTGACGGGCACTGATGAGGCAGTACAGATTGGCACTGATGAGGTGGCACTGATAAGGTTGCACTGATGATGGGGCACATATGCAGCACTGATGGGCGGCACTGACAAGCAACACTGACGGGCACTGATATGTGGCACTGATATGCGACACTAATGGACACTCATAGGCGGCACTGATAAGTGGCACTGGGCAATGATGGGCACTGATAGGTGGCACTTTTAGGTGGCACAGGTGAGCACTGATAGGTGGCACAGGTGGTCCTGGGCGGCCTCTGTGGTGCTTCCCTGGTGGTCCTGGGCGGCCTCTTTGTGATGTCCGGGAGGGGGGCTCCCTGGTGGTCCTGGGCAGGCTCCCTGGTGGTCCAGTGGGGTGATCCTGAGGGTGGTGTTTATCAGCGAAACATTCAGCGCAGCCCCCCCTCATCAGGTGAGCAGCCGATCGGCTCTCCACTGCTCAGGTCTGCAGACCTGAGCAGAGGAAAAGCCGATAAATGGCTCTTCCTATTTACACTGTGATCAGCCGTGATTGGTCACAGTTGATCACATGGTAAAAGGCTTCGTATCGAAGCCTTTTACCTCGTCGGTAATGCGGTGGGTCAGAATGACCCACGGCACCACCGATCGCTGCGATGCGTGCCCCTAGGGGGGGGCGGGAAGTGGTTAAAAGACAATCCATGTGTGTATATATATATATATATATATATATATATATATGTGTGTGTGTGTGTGTGTGTGTGTGTGTGTGTGTGTGTGTGTGTGTGTTAGGGATAAGCCCCCCGGTTCGAGACGAACATGGGTGTTCGTCCGTTCGCGGCTTTCCGAACATAATGGGGCGTTCGTGGGAACTTTATGCGCCCCATAATGCATTCCAATGGCAGCAGAATGCCGCCCGCTGATTGGCCAAAGCATGCACATGACCTGCATGCTTTGGCCAATCAGCGGGTGGCCTGCTGTGAGAGCTTTGATTGGCTAAAGGCAGGGTGCATTTAGCTAATCGCTGCTCAGCAGCCTCAATCCACGCCCCACACTATATAAAGCCACTTGTACAGTGGCTCTATGTAGTGTGTTGGCGGCGGTGATAGGGAGAGAGCTTAGGTTCCGGATTTCAGGCAGTTTAGCTAGATAGCTTTCGTAAAGTGTAAAAAAAAAAAAAAAGATAGCTAGCTAGCTAGATAGATAGGGAGATCTACGATCTATCTTTATATCTGTCAGTTAGTGCAGGCAGGTTAGTGTAGGGAAATATATACTATATACATAGGGCTATCTGTATACATTCAGGCAGTGCAAGAATATATATGTAATGCCTTTAGTGTAGTAGACTATATACAGCTAATTCAGTGTATATAGTATATAGCATCAGTGCATTCGGGGTGTACATACGGTATATAGTACACGTGGTGTCTTAAAATATATACAGTCTAGTGTATCCAAATACACATGCAGCGTATTGAGTGTGCACTATATATCAATGCATTCGGGGTGTACATACAATATATAGTACACTTGACATTGTGTATTTAAATATATACAGCCTGGTATATATATATATATATATAAACACACACACACACACAGCGTATTGAGTGTACACTATATATTGGTGCATTCGGGGGTGCACAGTATATAACACACTACTTGACGTGGTGTCTTAAAATATATACAGTCTAGTGCAGAGATATGCAATTAGCGGACCTCCAGCTGCTGCAAAACTACAAGTCCCATCATGCCTCTACCTCTGGGTGTCATGCTTGTGGCTGTCAGAGTCTTGCTATGCCTCATGGGACTTGTAGTTCTGCAACATCTGGAGGTCCGCTAATTGCATATCACTGGTCTAGTGTATCCAGATATACACGCAGCGTATTGAGTTTACACTATATATTAGTGCATTCGGGGTGTATGGTATATAGCACACTACTTGACGTGGTGTCTCAAAATATATACAGTCTAGTGTATCCAGATATACACACAGCGTATTGAGTGAACACTATATATCAGTGCATTCGGGGGTGTACGGTATATAGCACGCTACTTGTCGTGTTGTCCTAAAATATATACAGTCTAGTGTATACATATATACACACAGTGTTTTGAGTGTACACTATATATCAGTGCATGGGGGGGTGTACGGTATATAGCACGCTACTTGACATGTTGTCTTAAAATATATACAGTCTAGTGTATGCATATATACACACAGTGTTTTGAGTGTACACTATATATCAGTGCATTTGGGGGTGTACGGCATACAGTATAGTACAGTGTAGTGCGGTGTTAAAAAAAATAGCCATCATGTCAGGAAGGCCACAAAGGAGAGGCAGATGCTCCCAGGCCACTAAAAGAGGACAAGCAGCCTCTGTGTCTTGAGTCAAAACTGGTGGCAGACTAGGTGCATCCTCTGCAGGCGGGTCACGCTTGTCCTTTTTTTCTGCTGTTGGATGTGCTATTGAGCCACAAAATGCAGAAGAGTTGGTGGAGTGGATAACAAAGCCATCCTCGTCGTCCTCATCCTCTGTCACCCAGGCTCATACAAGTTTGCCTTCCAACGCATGTGGCAAAGCGACCTATTCCACCAGATCCTTGTCCACAGTTACGCCTTCTGTAGCTCCACCATCATGCACGGAGGAGTCACCTGAGTTGTTTGATCATAGTGTCAGTTACATGCTGATGGAGGATGTGCAGCAGTTTTAAGGCTCCAATATTGGTTCCCAGGTTGAAGAAGGGAGTAGCATGAGCTTAGAGACAGGGGGTGCCGCAAAAGGACAAGAAACTAGCAGTCATGTTCCCCCAGCTGCAGCATACTGCCAAGTTTGCTCCAGTGATGAGGAGGGAGGGGATGATGATGACACGGACTGTACTTGGGTGCCTGAGAGAAGAGAGGAGGAAAGTAAGGAGGAAGAAGCCCAACTCCAACAAGGCAGGATGTCCTCCAGTGGCCAGCTTAAGGGCAGCCATCCAATTGCATCAGACCACAGAGCTCCACAGGTGCAGGGCACTGCTGCCTCCCCGCCGACTTTCTTTGGTGTGGGCATTTTTCAGCACATGTGCAGTAGATCGGACCGTTGCCATTTGCAATCTATGTCTGAAGTGGGTCAAGCGCGGCCAGGACTCCAGCTGCTTGAGCACTACTGTCTTGGCAAGACATATGACGACCAGCCATGCAGTCCGTTGGCAAGAGTATCTGAAAAACCCACACCAGAAAACAAGGCGGACTTCTCCTTGCTCCTCATCTGGGATCTCAACCCCTACAATACCTGCAGTCTTGTCCAAAACCTGCACTGAGAGGAATGAAGGTGTAGCAATGCGTGCCACAACTAGTACTTGCAGCCAATCTGTTAGCAGTGCACCACCAGGTGAATTTAGCAGGCAAATATCCCTACCACAGTTGCTGAACTGTAAAAAGAAATACTGTCCCAGCCATCCACATGCTCAGCATCTTAAGGTCATTCCAGCTCTCTACCATCATTTGGAACGCAATGTTTTGGCCTCGTTGGACAGTGCGGTCAGCAGCAGGGTTCATATTACCGCTGACTCATGGTCCAGCAGGCACAGTCAGGGACGTTACCTTTCATTCACGGCACACTGGGTAACTCCGCTGGCAGCTGGGAAGGGTGCAGGACAGTGTTCAGTTTTGGAAATAGTTCCGCCACCACACCTCCAAAAATCTGGTGGTGATTTTGCCACATCCACCTCCTCCGCCCCCTCCTCTTCTTCTACCTCTGTGGCCTCTTCTGCAGAATTGTCCTCTGAACCTGCAGTGCTGCCTAAGTATTCAAGGGGCTATGCAAGCAGTCAGGCTAAACGATGCCATGCGGTGCTTGCGTTAGTCTGTCTTGGGGACAGGAGCCACACTGGGGAAGAGATTCTTTCAGCTCTGCGGGGGCAGGCTCAGATGTGGGTGACGCCACGGCAGCTTGAGCCAGGAATGGTTGTATGCGACAATGGCACCAACCTTCTCTCTGCCCTCCGACTGGGACAATTGACACATGTTCAATGCTTGGCACATGTCTTGAATTTGGTGGTGCAGCATTTCTTGACCAGGTGCCCAGGCTTACCAGATATCCTGAGGCAGGCTAGAAAAGTCTGTGGTCATTTCCGGCGTTCATAGAATTCCAGTGCCCTGCTGGCTGACATCCAGCGGGAATTCAACCTGCCCAACAGCCGCCTCATTTGTGACATGCCCACCAGGTGGAACTAAACATTGGCAATGCTGCAGCGGCTGCACGCACAGCAGAGGGCCATCAATGAGTACCTCTATGAGCATGGCACCAGGACAGGCTCAGGGGAGCTTGGCTTTTTTTCGCCACGTCAGTGACTAATGATCAAGGATGCATGCACTGTCCTGTCACCATTTGAGGAGGCCACAAAGATTGTGAGCAGCGACAATGCATGCATCAGTGACACTGTCCCACTAATATTCCTTTTGGAGCACACGCTTTGCGGAATCATGGACAGGGCACTTGAGGCAGAACAGAGGGAGGAAGAGGAGGACTCCCTTTTCTCTCAAGGCCCCCTTTATGCAGAGAGCATTCCTGCAGAGCCGCCAAACACACGAGAGGAGGAGGATTGTGTCAGCATGGATGTGGAGTATAATACACAGCAGTCTTCAAGGGAAAAGGAGTTGTACGTGGCTGGGAGGAGGTAGCTCCTGATAATGTCATCCTCAGTGACCCAGAGGACACTCATGCCTCTTCAAGCTTACGCTGCATGGGCTCTCCGATTCTGAAAAGCCTGCAAATAGACCCTAGGATTCGTGGCATCAAGGAGAGGGATCATTACTGGCTGGCAACCCTTCTTGCTCCACGTTACAAGGGTAAAGTTGCAGAACTCATCCTGCCTGCTCAGAGGGTGCAGAGGATGAAACATCTTCAGGAAACCTTGAAGAAAAGTTTGTGCAACGCCTTTCCAGACCCTGGGACCCATGTCCTACTGCTGGTCCTAGACAACGTTTCTGAAGCTTCGGTCGTTCAGAGGAAGAGTGGTGGAGAAGGTGGCCGGCTGAGCGATGCCTTTAAAAAGTTTTTCAGTCCTCAGCACCCAGGTTTCAAGCAACTCGAAGAGCCTGGTTTGGACTGGGGGGGGAACCCCACGCACTTTTTTTCTGTGATTTTTTTCTATATTGCCGGGAACTGTCAATACATTACAGCCGCGATTTTAAATGACAATTTTTCCTATGGAAATGTAATTTTGCTCTGGCTATGTTCTACACCTCACAGAGATGTGCCCCTTTACAGACAGACTAAGAACACCCCCCCAGGCACAATATTTAAAGGAATTTTTTTTTCTTTCACTTTAAGCATTATTAAAATCGCTGCTCCTGAAAAAAACAAATGATTTAAAAACTTTTTTTTCATTGATGTCCCCTAGAGCAGGACTCGGGTCCCCATACACTTTTTAGGGAAATAATATTACATATAAGCCTTTAAAATTAGCACTTTTGATTTTTCATGTTTGGGTCCCATAGACTGTAACGGTGTTCGAATGTTCGCACAAACATTTTGCCTGTTCGCATGTTCTGGTGCGAACCGTACGGGGTGTGTTCGGCTCATGCCTAGTGTGCATGTGTGTGTGCATGTATGTGTGTGTGTGTGAGTGCATCATGTGTGTGTGAGTGCATCATATGTATGGGAGTGCATCATGTGCGTGTGAGTGCATCAAGTGTGTGTGAGTGCATCATGTGTGAGTGCATCATGTGTGTGTGAGTGCATCATATGTATGGGAGTGCATCATGTGCGTGTGAGTGCATCAAGTGTGTGTGAGTGCATCATGTGTGAGTGCATCATGTGTGTGTGAGTGCATCGTGTGTGTGAGTGCATCATGTGTGTGCATCATGTGTGTGTGTTTGTGCATCATGTGTATGTGTGTGTGCGCATCGTGTGTGTGCATTTATATATGTGTGTGAATGTGTGTGTTTATGTATACAGTATGTGTGTATTATGTGTGTTTATATATGTGTATGTGCGTACATGTGTGCTTTTAATCCTGACCCCCTATATGTGTACAATCAGAAATGAATTTTGTTTTACCACTTGTTCATAGTACCAGCAAGAAAATGCTATTCCTCTGAAAAGCGATCCATGCTCAGATTTGACAGCTGGTACAGAGGCAATATGTTGCCTCCTGACCGCATGTTTTAAGCCCAAATGCATCATCACTATGCTGCAACTGTGGCAATGCCAACAGTTGTGGAGTGGTTGCAGTGCAGCCCCAATCATCTGGGGCATAGAGGAACCAATCTCTGCATCTTCCTACTGCAGCTGCTAAATGCCTGCGGGAGGGAGAGGAGGAGAAGCGGAGGAGAAATAGAGAGATTGGTTCCTTTATATGCAGCCACCCACTTGCGACCGGTCTGCCATTGGACTCGGGGGGAAAGGGTCCCATCCAGGGGTCAGGGGGGCCCTTCATGGTTTCTTGCATCAGGGCCCTGAAGGTTCTAGTTACGCCACTGCCTCTAAGCATTTATCGTGGTTATTTTGCAATAAATAGTTACA
This sequence comes from Glandirana rugosa, assembly GCA_018402905.1. Lineage (NCBI taxonomy): Eukaryota > Metazoa > Chordata > Amphibia > Anura > Ranidae > Glandirana > Glandirana rugosa. Next base: position 77,330 of record BLSH010241353.1, read on the forward strand.
GTAAGGTATAAAAGTGAAATAATCTGATTCCTACTTATTGTGTTTAGGCTGGATAGAGGTGGATCCATCAGAATCTCTGAATCATAACAAACAAATGAATCCAAATCTTCAGAAATAACTTACAAAAATAGTCGATTCGGAACAATGAATATACGAAACAAATCCGAATATACAAAACAAATTCTGAAAATGAATCATTCTAACATAACAAATATGATGAAACAAAATTATTTATTTAACGACTGAATTCGAAACAGAAAAAAAAAAAAACCAACGTGCACATCTCTAGTTAGTTTTCCATCACACACATTTTGTCTTTGTGGTCTGTGCTAGCATGGTGGTTAAAGAATATTTAAACCCAAGAAGAAAATATACTATATTGTAGTTTACCATTTCTTAGATTTGATAGTGGTTTGAAGGCAGTAATCTTTTTGGTTTCTCGCTATTAGCACCTAACTCCTTAATTGATAGTTGTTTGTTTCCTATCTCAGATTCATTTTTTGCAAGGAAAGAAAAATAGCAGTGTCTAGTATTTTTCTAACTTCCCATGCACTGAACTGAAATTTCAAACAATTCAGCTTTTTTTCTGTGGATTATAGAACACCTTTATGTAATTGAGATGGGGAGATGTTCTATAGACCTGTATTAGGCTAACAATGCTGTACTTCTATGCATATAGTACAATTAGTTTGCGTACTCTGTAAGCAACTCATAGACTGCTTTTTTTTCCTGAGCTCATTGCAACAGACTACACTGGAAGTAGGTTCGTCGCTCCATAGCTTACAGGTGTTCAGAACAGTGGAACATATAATGTTTCAGAACTAAATACAGTGCAACCATGTAGCATATGTGGTTTACATGCCAGGTTGTAATAGGCAGTTAAATGGAATGCATTCAATGAAAGTAACATTGGTTTATATACTTAGTATATACATACATACATACATACATACATACATACATACATACACACACATACATACATATATACACATACATACATACATACATACACATACATACATACATACATACACATACATACATACATACATACACATACATACATACACATACATACATACATACATACGCATACATACATACACATACATACATACATACACATACATACATACACATACATACATACATACACATACATACATACATACATACACATACATACATACATACATACACATACATACATACATACATACATACATACACATACATACATACACATACATACAAACATACATACATACACATACATACATACATACATACACAGTATAAACTTTCTAAATTCAATTCTGCCTATTGTTTTAAAGAAAGAAAACAAGGGTTGAATATATGGTACTTACACTAGAGTTGTTTACCATTGTCTCGTCTGCTTTTAGCATGTCTGTGAAATGTTTCCTGTGATTCAAATTCAATTATCACCTGTTGTGATGTAACATGCAAAGTGTTGTTTGAGAAGGTGTTTTATGGAGGAAGGATCGGAGATAGTGTTGCCACATCATCCCTTTAATCCAGGACATATATGAATTACACAAGTTCTGTGGCTGATTAAGGTGGTACTTAAACTCACTTGGTGTCTTGACTGCTGAGGTGCAATAGGCCTAGGCATTAAACACTGTAAACGTACTGAACAAACCCCCCTTGCCCCGATCCCATGTAAGAAACACCACAACCAATTAGGTTGGAAAGAGCAAGGCCACAGCTTTTATTTAAATTCCAACACAAAACATGTGAACACTGAAAGAGGAAGTAAACCCAGATGGGGTTTACTTCCTCTATGTCCCCCTGTAAAGTAGAAACATAATGGGCTACTATGCATCGCATAGTAGCCCATTATGTGCCACTTACCTGCAAATGAAGCCTGCTACGTTCAGCAATGTCCCCTCTGCTGGCGGCGTCCATCTTCTGCCCCTCATCCTTCCGACTCCGGCGCTGTGACTGGCCGCAGTCGCGGGAGCCGTCAGTCACGGCAGGGTCGCAGTGGAGGAACGGCACGCAGGCCGTTCCTTCACTGCGCAGGTGCCGACATGACGTCGGCACAGCTTCAACACTGCATATCTCCTGAACCATACAGGTTTAGGAGATATGCAGCGCACCTACAGGTAAGTCTTATCATAAGCTTACCTGTAGGTTAAAGTGGTTGTCACAAGTTGACAACCACTTTAAAGCAATGGCAGTCACAGTTTTACTGTGAGCACACTTTAAGCTTTAACTAGTTGACTTCCAAAAGGGGCCTGTCCTTACCATAAGTGCTGGACAGACAGCCTAATTCCCGTTTACCCTCCAGGGCATAGCCCATTACAGCAACTTTTAATGTTGGCAAGGTCAAGAAACCGCCACCGTCAGTATTTTGCTGATGGGCGCTCCACCGCAGCCAGCACCTGCTCCACCATACTGAAGGCCAATGCTGAAAAATATCCAGGCCAATATTAAGGTGAACATCATCAGGTCTCAACAGATCACTATTAGCACCCTCCAAATCCTTATGCTGAGTAACGCACCCCTCAATCTGCTGAGCAAACTTAGAAACCTGAACATGGACCTTTTGCGGAAACGTTTCAAGCATGGTCCAGGGATATCCCGGGCCCAAAGCACTTATAGGCAAGGCACAATTCCAGACCAAATGAGAACTCGGTGAAAGCGTGAATGAGGAAAGTAGTAGACGGAGGGTGGGAAGACCAAAAAGTGAGAGGCCAATAATACTGTTGTCGAGGTGCACAACAACCCCGACACACAACGCTTAGACATTGATCACGTTCTCCTTTCTGACACAGCCTGCCAATGCTCTGGATTGCGAAAGAGCTTGCCGGTACGAAAGGCACCAAAAATGCCAGAAGAATGCCACTCGAAACAGTAGTTTCTAAAAGCCGGGAAAACACTGACAGCAAAAAGAAAATTCTTGGTGAGAGTATATGGGGAGGAAACCGGGCACAGAGATCAGGGGCCTGGGTAAAACGTCGCCAACTCTGTACCGCACACAGAACTGGGAATTTGTAATATCACCCCAACTGGGAGCCTGATCCAAAAGACAGGGTGAAAATAGGAGAACAACCGTGGAACCTGAGGAGCCTATCTTAAGCAATTATTGGAGGTGGGAAAACAAAGCTAGGCACCTATCGTGGTAAGGATGTAAGCAAAACGCACTAAAAGATACGGACCCCTGTGCGTCCCAGGCCCAGCAGTACAAAACCCATGTCCTAGGATCGGCAATAACGTTAGATAGCCCGGGGACATGTGTAGCCTGGAACCACATATTAAACTGCAAGCATCTAAGAACTAGCAAATGCCGTAAGTGTACAACAGAAGGAGATCTAGCGGCTGCTGGTTGACAGGCTGAACCACACGCATATTATCAGGCCAGAAAAGCACCCGATGGTTGCGCAACCTCTGGCCCCCACAGCTCAATGGCGACAAATATCGGAAAAAACTCCAGCAAGGTGATGTTGCGCAACGGATGCATGCAGGTCTATGAGGCTGGCCAAATCTTCACGGACCATCCCCCCTGGAAAAAAGGCGCAAAAACTACAGGAACCTGCATCCTGAAAAACACAGAGAAGAGCCACTGCCGATGGCCACTGCCAACCGGGCCTACAAACGGAAGTCATCTAATAAGTGTAACAGTGCAAGCAGACCAGGCGATTGGCCAACGACCCATTCAAGGAAATTACTGAAGAGCTCAAGTAATAACAAGAAAGCACACAGCCCATGGGAAAGCAAATGTCAAAAAGTAGTTTCCTTGAAAACAACAGCCCAGCAGATGGAAGCATTCCAGGTGAACAGGGAGTATGTGACGCAATGGCTGTCTTAGCCAGTAGAGACAACTGCCCAACAGACCCAACGGTGATCCTTTCAATGCCGCCATTGGCCGAACAGCCAGAAGGATAGGAAAGGCGGAGGGGTAAGGGGGAACTCACCCTCCTTTTATGGTAATCTCACCCAGAGGAAAATTCTCAGGTTGTGAGAAGGGGGGGGGGGGATTCAAACAGGCCCAACATATGCCCCAATTCCAGATCCCTCTGGAGCTTCTTGTCCACGACGTGTTGAGATTGAACAGCAGACTTAAAATTCACCGACATTGTAGACTCATCGGAAGAATTAAAGGGGATCCAAAATCCACAGTCAAACCATCTTTCAAGACAAAAAGCCTGCCAGTAGAGGGGGCGCTGGTCTAGCCAGAGATGCTTCCCGCAGACGTTCGCAGGCATCCTCCGTCTTAGACAGGTCAAGCCTGGCCTCAGGCTTAGGAGTTGTTGCATGCCCCTACTAAAGCATCAAATGACTTGGTGAGCACCTTTGCAAAGTGAACATTCATGCTGAAATCGTCACGAGCTGTACCACTTGCAGTGGCTCTCATTAAACAGCCGTAAGACACCTATGAGGGCATAGCCGATGCACTGGAGAGGGTGCTGGCCGGAGACTGACAGGATGATGGCCTGTGAGGGCACTTGAGCCACAACCACAAGCTGCCGTCTCAACCATCAGAACGAAACTCCTTACGTGCTGTCATTTGTGGAGGAATTGAGTGTCATAGAGAAACCAGCACCGACCCCCATAAATCTATGTAGCAAAGAGAGATGCGCCTAACTCCAGGAACCATTCGCAAAGCACTCCAGCATAAGCGCAGAACCCCTGCAGTCAGTTCCCGAATGTCTGCGAGATAGATAAGGATGTCCATATCCCTTACTGAAGCTCCGATAGATGTGAAAACCACCCACAGGAAGCCACCTGAAATGGAAACCCAAAGTAGTCGCAAGTGAGACACAACCAAGCGAGACAAAATAGATTTGACCATTGCGAATAAGCATTCATCCGACGGGCCCGATATGGCTCCGTCATGGAACCTACCCCAAACTGAATTATACTCATACTCACCGATGCGCGGAGGCGGTGCTGCTGAGGGACAACCATCAGTAGAATCAGATGGTCCGGCCATGGCAACATCGTCCATGGGAGGAGCTGGCAGAGGCACAGGATATCCAGCGTACAAAGTAACAGCAGGGTACGGTGATGCAGGAGAACGGTGTACGAAGAGACCCAGAGGTGTAGGACCAGCCACTGACATGGATGAGCCTAGGTGGCGGCCAGCATCCCCTGCACTGGAGCAACCAGAGGAGGACCCCTGGTGCAGCAAAGCCACCTGGGATAGCTGGATATGGGCAGAGCAAACCTCCCGCCCAGCTGGGCACAGGGAGATGGTAGGAGCAGTAGACACTGCCATCTCTGGCAGGAGGCATGAAATGCTGGAATACTCCCGCCCATATGCGCGCTGGGAGAAGCAGAGTACACAGTCAGGGCTGCAGGGGCAGCTACCAGCACGGATGAGCCCAGATAGCTGGCAGCAGCTGCGCAGGAGCAGGCACATCCCGCGGCAATAGTAGGAGGGCCCACAAGTGCAGCGAAGCCTCCCACCCGGCCGGGCCGCAAGGGGTGTGGAACCCATGAAGGTACCGCCCAGCTGGGCGGAGAGAGAGGAGGACTAGCAGCTGGTAGAGCCAGGTCCGCAGGACAGCATTTGAATCCCCCGCCCAGTGGTGCGCTGGGAGATTTGAAGGGCCCGCTGGTAGAGACAAGTCTACAGGAGCCCTGGTCCTATTCAAATTAACCGCCCCTCGGGCACTGGGCGACGTAAAGGAGCGCCGGATTGGGTCCGGCCAGCAGGGGCCAATGTCAGCTGCTTCAGAGGACAGGCAGAGCAGGGATCAAACCGCAGCAAGGAGCCAGCGGGCAGAGGCACTGCAGAGATGGCTCCAACCCACCAAGCGCAGGGAGCATGGGGCCTCAAGCCTGCCGGTGACACAGCCAAAGCTGCGGCTCCTCCCGGGAGAGTGCAGAAAGCCGAATGGAGGAAATGGGAGCAGTCCAACTGGAAGCTGCAGCAAGGCGACCCCTAGCAGACGGGCAGAGCAGGAAGCCAGATCCACTGGTGGAGGGACCCACCGAGAAGAACATCAGCGGCGGGCAGGAGACCCTGTAGCCACGGGGAAGGAGAGACAGCACCATCAGTGCCTGTGTCTCCAGGTGTCAGGTGAGCAGCCCTTTCTCTGTAACTTACCTGGGAAGGACTAGGGCTCAGGCGGGATGGCGAACAAGAACGCCTCTGTGCCCTGGAGGCTAAAGGGCACACATCAGGGATCTCAGGTGGTGGGGCAGCCGGAGGAGAAGCCAGATCAGGAGAGAAGAGGGGAAAGAGACAGCCAGCCGGTCCTTTGCCCAATAGCTCCCGGACCCTGGATTTGAGAAGAGCAGTGTCCAAGGTGAAGGGAATTCCACCCCAAGGTCAGCTCTTCCAGCCATGTTTTCTGTCCAAAAGGCCCAATCCATCCCCCATGACTTCACCCAATCTTGTTGGACCATTCACCAAGTGCTTCCGCCCATTGCCTGGCCATGCCCCCATCAGTCAAGGCTCTCTTTCCCTAGGGGGTTCAAGAGGCCTTCATATCTGCATTAAATTAGCCTCAGAACCTGCGTAATTCGTATGTGTCCTGGATTAAAGGGATGATGTGGCAACCCTAATCGGAGAAAGCATTACCAATAACAAATACTTCTTAAACTGATTGCAGAATAGTCAAAACCTTGTTTTGACAGTTATAGAAACAGTAATGTGGTTCAATATATAAAAAATACACATTTTCCCAATGACTGATTAACTGACTTCACTGGCTGCACATGGAAAGAAATCCACTTTATGTTGCTATGACATGTGTCTGCAAAATATATTTCCCTCTCATTTTCTGATTGTTTTCTATTCAAATCATGGAGAAGTAGCATAAAATATTTTTTTTCATAATTTTAAGGCCACTGTATGTAGGCAGAGAAGGATTGGCCTGAGGGGCATTTGCCTCCCGGGAGCGGTACTAAAAAAGATATGTTGGGCTGGTGGCCCTAAGTGTACATATATTACTATTCAGACGTTGATCAGAGGGGAGCCCGTAATAAATGACAGCTGCTGGTAATTACGTAGCTACCTTCTCCCCATTCAGATCTATGATCACAAACTGAATCTATGTTTGGCTGAACCCAGAAGAAAGCTGTGAATGCTGGCCCATTCACCTGTGGCCTCCCAGATTGCTTCTTTACTTCCTTGAGTTTGGAGTGAACCCAAACACATTTTAATTACTACTCCTGCCGGCGTAAACTTCCTTTGCAGGTGTTAGATGTCATGTGAACTGTGACCAGATGCCAATAGTTACAAAGGAAGCTGATGTTGGAAGATGTATATCATGAAAGGGCACTTAGCTAAATTTTCCCTCCAGGCCAAAGGCTCCTAGTCCTCCTCTCGATGCAAGAACGCCGGCCAACATTTGGCCTGTGTGTACTAGACTTAAAGTAAAAAGTCCACCCTAAAACTAAAATCTCTGCATCTACAGACATCCACGATCTAACAATAATCTATCTAGCCCTGTAAAGAAGAAATCAGTATACATATCTTTTCTGCAGCCGATCCGACTTGATCCCTTGCTGTCAGCTGTGGCTTCGCTGTGGAGGCGGGTGCAGAGGACAGAGCCAACAACAGAAGACCCATAGTAACTCTATGGGTGACATAACTCCTCATTAATTTCACAGCCGTTGTCGGCTGTGTCCTCTGCAGGGCTTCTGCCGCTGGAGAGCGGCTTCAGAAAAGGTATTTATACTGATTTCTTCTTTACAGGGCGAGATAGGTTAGTGTTAGAATGTGGACGTCTGTAGATGCAGGGATTTTATTTTTATGGTTGATTATACTTTAAGGCTGATTTCACAGTATCTCACAGCAGGGGTCCGGTGCATCCTAGTTCACCGTTTCAGGTCCAATTTCAGCCCAAATTTTGGGCTAAATGCGGACCTGAAATGGACCAAAAGTCGCACAGCTTTTTTTGCAAATCACACCGGACCTGCTGTGGAGATATGTGAACCGGCTCCATAGAGAGCCGGTCAAAATCTCCTGCTATTTCAAATTGGATGCAGGGAACACGCATCCAATTCTCAATGATGTGAGCCCAGCCTCAGTACCCCGTCCATGACCATAATGCTGATGCTTTGGTTTCAATGCTGTCTGAGTCTAAGTGATCTACTGGTTGAACTACACAGACTTGGCTAAATATGCCCTCCAGGCCAAAGGCTCCTAGTCCTCCTTTGGATGCAGGAAAGTTCTGGTTACAGGGATAATACTGCCTGGATGCCTGCCAGAGTAAGTAGAGAGTGTCCTTTAGTTTTGTACCCCTGTGGCCATGATACCACACTTATTGTCATGAGAAAAGTATGGGTGCTTCTGTTGCTGACATCTTTCATTTGAGAATGTTAAGCCTTGTACACAATACTAGTTTTAAAAACACTGACAGCTCAGGTTAGAGATGCTGTACTAACATTCCCATGTACTCCTGCTGAGCTATTGTGTTCTGACAGGGGGACAGCCCCAGTACCAGAACATCCTGGTCTGTACTATAGAGAGTTTAGTCAGGATATGTGACAAAGGAAGGCTGGCAATAATAATAAATGTTTTCTCTAGGGTGCATTGGGTGTTGCCTATAGAACCCTTGAGGAAGAGAAAGCGTCCATGGTCCTGCCATTTTCTTGAGCTGAAAGGACACACTCCCACTGAACCAGATGGCTACCCCTTTGGCTTTGTTGGGATCAGATAGGCTATAGTACCATAGTGGCAAGTGTGAGGAAAAAAGCCTGACAGAGGTAGCCTTTTCTGGAGGAAAGCAATGGAGCAAGCGGCTTGTTTCAGCTCCCGCATTACTTGATGGCGTTTTGTAGCAAAGTTTAATCCCGTAACATTATAGGAAAGAATGATCAGGGCAGCCATTGTGTCCAAGGAGCGTGACCTTCCATCCCGAGCACCCGTCCATGCCCGCACAAATAGGGAAGGGGGAGGCGGGAGAGGAGCATAGGGTAGAAAAGAAGAAAGTGGAAAAACAAAAGTAAAAAGCAAACATAACTTTTATCACTCTGGTGGGAAACATAGAACGATCACGCAGAAAACTGCGGTGGTCTCAGAGGGGATGGAGGGAGCGAGCAACCACTGAGGTCCCATTAGAACATCCTATTAGGCGGACATAAGGGCAGCTCGCACCCATCAGCCCCAAAAGGAAGGGGGTATGGTACAAAAGCAAGAAGCAAAACATGTACTAGAGGCCTAAGGCCCCGTCAGCACATGGCCAACTTAGAAATTATTGGCGGATAACCGCTAGCATTAACATGAATAATAACCTCGATAAATGCAATTTTCATGAAGCATAAAAGTGGTGTAGGTGGTTGTGAGAGTTCCAAACAGTACAAAGTGTCAGCGAGATTCTCTTTAACCACTTGCCGACCGTCAATTGGCAATTGACGGCGGCAAGGTGGCTCTGTAACGCGGATCGCCGTCATACGACGGCGGCCGCGTGATCGAGCCTAGTGAGCGCGCGCGCGCCGCCGGAGGCGCGCCCGCGCGCTCACTGTGTCCGGGGAGGGCCGGGGAGCGGGTGCGGCGATGGCCCCCTCGGAGCGAATGAGCGGAGGTCCGTGTATGTAAACACGGACCTCCGCTCTGTGTGAGGGGGAAGGGCTGTGATCACAGCCTTCCTGTAAGTGAAGGCTGTGACCACGTGTCGGGAAGGGGGAGTGTGTCTCGCCTCCAGGCACAAATGTATGTGCCTGGA
>BLSH010241353.1:94115-107230 GCA_018402905.1 Glandirana rugosa
CATAGTACTGTCCGCATACCACCCTGTCCTGTCCATATGTGCAATGGTCAGATAGGTCAGTGTAAGGGCCAGGTAGGTCACACATGTTACACGGGCAAGGCAAAGGGGGCGGAGTCAGGGGCGGCGCTAAGGGGGCGCCCAAATTACGTTTCGCCTAGGGTGTCAGAAATCCTTGCACCGGCCCTGAATACTGGGCACTTAAACCCCCTTCCTTCCCGGACCAATTTTCAGCTTTCAGCGCTGTTGCAGTTTGAATGACAATTGCGCGGTCATGCGACACTGTACCCATATGACATTTTTATCATTTTTTTCACACAAATAGAGCTTTCTTTTGGTGGTATTTAATCACCCCTGGGTTTTTTATTTTTTGCGCTATAAATTAAAAAAAGACAAAAAATTTTCAAAAACAATGCATTTTTCTGCGTTTCTGTTATAAAATTTTGCAAATAAGTAATTTCTCGTGATAAATTTTGACCAAAAATGATACTGCTACATTTCTTTGGTAAAAATAACCCAAATCGGAGTTTATTTGGTGTTGGCGGACAGACAGATGTGACGGGGACTGTGACAGATGTGACGGTGACATACAGATGTTTTGTGTATGGTGACAGATGTTTGAGGACTGTGACAGATGTTTGGGGACTGTGACAGATGTTTGGGGACTGTGACAGATGTTGTGTATGGTGACAGATGTGATTGGGGTTATACAGATGTTTTGGGGGCTGTTTTATGGGGACACTGACATGTATGGGGACAGGGGTATCAGTGTGCTTGGTGCACTGTGTGGGGGGCGATCTGTGACAGCTTTCTGCATGAAATCCTCACCATGCAGAGAGCTGTCACAGAGCTGCAGCTCTTAATGATCACAGGATCGCGCTGCGAGTACCCGTTCTGCAGGACGTATATATACGTCCTGTCAGAACGGGGAAGCTCCCACCCGGCCGTATATATACAGTGGCCGGGTGGGAGGTGGTTAAAAATCGACTGAGCTGTAACTGAACAGTGACTGCATCTATTACAACCGTATGTGCTGTGGCTGTCTGAATACTATAACCGGCAGGGCAGACAGTTTAGTGTGAATGGGGTAATCAATTGATTTCTCTCACTCAGCCAGTGGAGCTAAACAAGAGAAATCTGGATGTGTATGGCTACCCCGAGTGAGAAGAAATCTCTATAATAGAGCCTCAGATAGCAATAGAAGATGTACTGAACTTTATCATTAGTATTATTATTATTATTATACAGGATTTATGCACAGTTTGTGCAGTGCTTTAGAATATAAAGGGAGACAATACGGTTACAATACAATAAAATACAAAAGGGTTAACAGGGTCCTTCTCATAAGAGCTTCCAATTTAATAAGGTGGGGCAAGGGATACAAAAGGTTATAACTGTGGGAGAGGAGTGGATGGAAGTGATAAAAGTTTAGTTAGTTGGAGGTTCCCTGAAAAGATGAGTTTTCAGGGATCACCTAAAAGCAGCCAGAGTAGGAGATAGCAAAACAGACTGAGGTACAGAGTCCCAGGGGATGGGAGAGGCTTTAAAAAGTCCTGGAGAGGAGCATGGAAGGAGGAGATAAGAGAGCTAGAGAGCAGGGGGCTTGGGAGGAGCTGAGAGGACAATTTGGGTGATATTTGGAGACAAATTTGGTGATGAAGCTTGGGTCAGAGTTGTAAATGGCTTAGTATGTTGTTAGTATTTTGAAATTAATTTGCCAGGCAATCAAAAGCCAGTGGAGGGATTAGCAGAGAGGGGTGGCAGATACTGAGCGGTTAGTAAGGTAGATGACTTTGCATACTAAATACTTTTATTTGTAAAAATTTGGTGTATCTCTCAAAAATATTAAGTAATATAGAAGTGCCAGAGCTACTGCATTGTAATAGACTGTATCTGTTATCTAAATTAAACTAGAATGTATAAGGAGATACAAGATACATTGCACACCGGGGTCTCCTTGGAAGTTGTAAACAGAAGTCACGGAGCTAACCTGGTCAGCTCTCCTTGAAATAACCTTCCCCTAGAAGCACTAGTTTTCCTAAACCTATAAATGTCACAACCAGCCAGAACAAGGGCCAACTAATCATTTTTCATTTCACATCATAACTGGGTATTTGCACTCTGTACACGCCACAAACAACTAAGACACATTCAGTCTTAGGACCCATTCACACCAGAAACTGCACATAACTGCGCGTTTTTGACTGCATGTTTACATGCATTTGAAGCGCGCTTGACATGCTCTTGACATCCACTTGACATGTGCTTGATGAGCGCTTGAGTGCGTTTTGCATGCATTTTTCTGTACAATTTTTGAGCTTGGCTTTCTTGGCTTAAAAATTTGAAGCATGTTTATAGCACGTTGCCTGCATTTGCGGTGCAGAAAAGCTCAACTTTTTTTTTAATGCACTGAACTGCACTGCAATGATATGAACTATGCCCATAGGATTACCTTGATTATGGGCTGTCTATACAGTTGGAGTGCAGTTTAAAAAGGCATCCAACTGCAGCCAACTGCATTCGGTGTGAAAGGGCCCTTAACATTTGTAACAAAAGTTGTACTCAACAATGAATTAAGGCACAATGGGCCATCGCTAAAGTAGGAGCTTTGCCCACCCGTTCAATTAACCTTAGTAAGGATTTCAAGAGACTCAGAGAAGGTGCCTCATTTGTTTTACGTACTGGCAAAGCCTACCCTATCAGACACCCACTGCCTACAAGTGCATCTTTCCCATACATATTGTACATACAGTATTGCGCTATGGAGCAGGAGTATGATGGTTGTAAAAGGGCTCTTTAACATCCATCAGGCTCTACACTCCTGTCTTAGTTGTCTTGTGGATGATCCAGTAGATCCAGCTCTGATTATTGTGCTGTTGACTGGTGTCCTGTCTTGATCCATCCAATGACTCCCATCTTCAATGATACATACCATACCTAAGGCTGGCCATACACAGAGTGAATTGCTCAAACCCCATCAACACATGCAGTGTAGATGCGGGAATCCCTCCTGCCGGGCCATTTTCTGCTCTCGGTGGTGGTGGTGGTGGGAGCCATTTCTGCCAGGAGAAGACATTGATTATCGATAATCGTAAGAGAAGGTTGTAACCAAGTTGATTGATCGATCAACTTAGTACATTCAGCCCATTAATGGTTTAAATCTCGGTACTCGGTATCGGTAATCATCTGTACCAGATGGTTGCCTTTACTGGTACATAGGAAGTGTGAAGGCCTTACTGCTCCATAGGAAATGTGGAAAGAGGTGGACCAGCTTCTGAACTTTTAGAATTTTTTTTAAGGCTGGCAACTGCTATAGACCTAGGGGAACCCTGAGGGCCCTTGTAAAGTCATATTGTGCAACTGTTAGGGGCCTCTATTGTTGCGGCCTCTTTAATACATTTATGGTACTGACAGGTTTATTGTTCAAGAGCATTGTTGATAGCTTTATCTGAGCTGTTCAAATAATAGGCAACTGTCAGATACATAAAATAGCAAAACAATAGTACCATAGATGCCATTTCCCAAACCATTCTGCACATAATCTGACATCGACCAGGCAAGATAGCAAGACCATTTACAGCTTAGAGTGACAATTAGTAATGATTTTTAAGTTCCTACGGAGTATACGGTGTGAAAGCAAAACATTTCAGGGCACACACGTTCCCTTGCTCTCTTGCATGTTAAGGCTTTGATTCCTATGCTCTGTGCAGATTAATTAGTCATTAGGACATGTTCTCTTTTGGTTGCTTTTTAACTAAAGACCTGTTACAAAAGGGAATTCAGGTAATTGCACGCATGAAATCCCTCCCACATATTCAAACTATAGCTTAAAATCTTAGCACCCATAAAAAATATTATCATAAATAATATCATTTAACGACAAAATGAAACATTATATCATAAAAGAGATGGAGCACTTTACACTACACATATTTTTCGTAAGAACGTGATTTAAATCATGAGAAAGAGTGTTGGCTTGACACACCTAAACAAAAGGCTGTAATTAAAATTATACAAGAAGATGCACTTGGCACTTACCCCAGAGATTATTTTATATTTATTCACACGCTTCCTTTTAACGGGTTCTTCCATGTTTAAGCTAAGAGTTGAATCCATCTTGTAAATGTATAATTATTGCTGTTAGCCAGCAGTTCCAAACTCCAGTGAGCACTTGTATGTCTACTGGTTCAGTAAGCAGGGTCCTGTGGCTTTTAGCTACGCCTCTGCATACAGTTCTATTTGTTTCCTCCTGTAAAGGAGACCATCCTTATCTATGCAAGGAACAATTGCATAGTGAAATACTGGGAAGATTCCAGAAGAATATATACAGGTTCAAAGACTAAATGCTTTGATCTGTATACAGTGCATGGTTAGCAATAGTAAAAAGATTATCCTATTTTCTATGGACTAAAGTACAATCTTGGATAATAAAGATTAACTGTTTCACTATTCTGTTGTACTTCCCTTAGAAAAACAGTGAAAAGCTGCGATAAATACAAACTGTAAATGTCATAGGATTGTGAAATCATGCACTTTACGCAGTACTCATGAGTGCTTGACTGTCCAGGTTATTAGTAATCTGGCAAACACTCAGCATTTGCACTTAAAGAGACCCTGTCAGGTCTCTAAAATTAAATGCAAATGGCAGATAAAGTACAATCTCGGAAAATATAGATTAAGTGTTTTACTATTTTGTTGTACTTCCCTTAGCAAATCAGTGAAAAGCTGTGATAAATACAAACTGTAAATGTCATAGCATTGGGAAATCATGCACTTTACTCAGTACTCAGGAGTGCTTGACTGTCCAGGTTATTAGTGATCTAGGTTCCCTGCCCCCTGCTTCTTTCGCCTGACCCAAGCATTACAGATGAGTCCTGTAGTGATGTATGGGTCAGATGAAAGAAGTGAAAAATAATCTAGGAAAGGACCCTAGAAAAAGAAGGTACTATGAATGATCCAAGTTGTGTGACTTAAAGTGGAACTTTACCCAGAACACCTTGATAAAAAAAAATAATGTCCCTTAGCAAGGAACATACATTCCACATTAACCACTTACCAACCGGGCCCCTTTTTTACATTTGTTGGTTATAAGGTAAAAACTGTTTTTTTTGCTATAAAATTCTTAGAACCCCCAAACATTATATATTTTTTTTCAAACACCCTAGAGAATAAAATGGCGATCGTTGCAATACTTTTTGTCACACAGTTAGAGTTGAGCGAACCCGAACTGTAAAGTTAGGGTCCGTACCAAACTTTGGGGTGTCCGTGACCCGGACATTTGAAAAAAGTTTGGGTTCGGGTTCTGGGTTCGGGTATTTGATCCCACCTGTTGAATAGCTGCAGGGCAGCCAATCAACAAGCGTTTCACTGGTTTGCCCTTAGAAGCCACCACAGGACATCTCCTAATTCTATAGGGTCAGGTTCCTGCTGTTGCTGTAAGGGACAGATTATTGTTCTAAAATCATCTCCTAGTTCTATAGGGTCATGTTCCTGCTGTTGCTATAAGGGACAGATTATTGTTATAAAATCATTTTACTTCCTTTTGCAGCCCTCTAGCACTTTCCAGGACTTTTTTACAGTCAGTTTTGTGCCGAAAAGTTCGGGTCCCCATTGACTTCAATGGGGTTCGGGGTCAAGTTCGGGTCAAGTTCGGTACCGAACCCGAACTTTTTTGCGAAGTTCGGCCGAACCCACCGAACCCGAACATCCAGATGTTCGCTCAACTCTACACACGGTATTTGCGCAGATTTTTTTGCAAAAAAATTCATTTGTTTGAGTTAAAAAATAAGACAACAGTAAAGTTAGCCCAATTTTTTTGTATATTGTGAAAGAGGATGTTACGCCGAGTAAGTAGATACCATACATAACACGGTTGAAAATTGCACGCACTCGCGGAATGGCGACAAAGTCTGGTACTTAAAATTTTCCATAGGCGACGTTTTCAGAATGTTTAACAGTTACCAGGTTAGAGGTGCAGAGAAGGTCTTTTGCTAGAATGATTGCTCACACTCTGGCGATCGCGGCGATACCTCACATGTGTAGTTTGAACATCGTTTTCATATGCAGGAGCAAATTTTTTTTTTTATTATATTTATTTATTTTTAACACTGTTCCTTTAAAAAAAATTCTGATCACTTTTCTTGCTATCAGAAGGAATGTAAACATCCCTTGTGATAGTAATATATGGTGACAGGTACACTTTTTGGAGGGCTGGGGGGTCTAAAAGACCCCCCATCCCTCCTTTGCACTTCACAGTATTCAGATCGCCAAAATCGGCGATTCTGAATAGTGTCATTTTTTAAAATTGGCGCCGTTAGCCACCGAGTAAACAAGAAGTGACGTTGTGACGTTGCTTCCGGAATTTGCCGAAGGAGACCCGATCGGAGCCGATTACGGCTTCTGTCAGGTCTCCTTCTAGCCGGCGGAGGTGCCAGATCGTCGCTCCGGTCTCCCGGTGGGACGGGAGGCCGGAGAAGAGTGGCGGAAGGCGGGGATGTCCCCTCCCGCCCCCTGGGATAACAACCGAGCTGCTCCTGAGCCGGATCAGTCGTTGTCATCGGATAGCCGGTTAATAATTATGCTACCAAAATTAGTGTGTGCTGTAAATTACTTCCATCATTACCCCTATTTTTCCTGCTGGAGGCTGCCATTTAGCTGAAGCCCAGAGCCCCCCTGAATAGCAGTAAATCATAAAGCAGAACCAAACCCATCAATTTAAGGATTTCAAATAATAGTTAGATTCCTGGAATGCTAACTGTCACATTTGCTTGTGTTCTTAACCACTTCGGCCCCGGAAGGATTTCCAGCTTTAGGACCGGAGCCCTTTTTGCGATTCGGCGCTGCGTCGCTTTAACTGACAATTGCGCGGTCGTGCGACGTTGTACCCAAATGAAATTTGCGTCCTTTTTTTCCCCACAAATAGAGCTTTCTTTTGGTGGTATTTGATCCCCTCTGCGTCATTTCTGATCGCCGCTATAAACAAAAGAAGAGCAACAATTCTGCAAAAAAACCCAAATTTCTTACTTTTTGCTAAAATACAAATCCAAAAAAAATATATAAAAAAACATTTTTTTTCACCGTTTTTGGCCAATTTATATTCTTCCTCATATTTGCGATAAAAAAATCGCAATCTGCGTTTATTGATTGGTTTGCGCAAAAGTGGTCGCGTTTACGGATGATGAGAATTCGTTTTTGGGGTTTTTATTTTTTTTTATTTTTTACTAGTAATGGCGGCGATCTGCGATTTTTAGCGGTACTGCGATATTGGGGCGGACATGTCGGAACGTTTTGACACTTTTTTGGGACCATTGGCATTTATACAGCGATCAGTGCTATAAAAATGCACTGATTACTGTGTAAATGCCATTGGCAGTGAAGGGGTTAACCTGCAGGGGGCACTCTAAGGGTTAACTATGTTCCCTGGGCATGTTCTAACTGTGGGGGGACTGCCCTAACAGGGGAAGGGAAGTGGTCACAGGAAGGCTGTGATCACAGCCCTTCCCCCTTCACAGAACGGAGGTCCGTGTTTACATACACGGACCTCCATTCCTTCACTCCGGGGGGGGCATCGCGGGTAGCCGGCGGCAATCGAAGCCGCTCCCTGGCCCCCCGAACACAGTGAGCGCGCGCGCGCACCTCCGGCGGCGCGCGCACGCTCACTAGGCTCTGTATCGTGGCCGCCGTCGTATGACGGCGTTTCGCATTACAGAGCCACTCTGTCGCCGTCATTTGCCGATCAGCTGTCGGCAAGCGGTTAAAGTACAACTAAAGGCAACATACATATTTTAGTAAATCCCCATATAAAGACCTGAAAGTTACACATGGTAATAAACATAATAATTGAAATTATTTTCCAACCATGTGGCTACAATTGTGATCTGTAATCTCCCATTCTTTTCTTCTTTGCAACACACTGCTAGTGATGGTGGGAGGAGTAGAGCAGAGCAGAGGTCAGATGGCATTTCCTTTCAGTGAAGTGGTTTGTCTCTCTCCCCAGTCCTCCAGGTTTCCTTTGTGCTAAGTCTATTTTACATAACACACACCCATGTGCCAATCAATAGCTGGGTGTGTGCTATGTAAGACAGTATAAGTCATTACAGGTTCATTTCCACACAGATCAGTCTATTAATCTGTGTGCTTCTCCCTGCCTGCTCTCCTCTGCTAATTTGTAAACTGGCAGAACAAAATCAAACCTAGCAGCTAGCTGTATAGACAGGGCAGTGGGTGGACAAAGGTGGGACATAGGTGGGAGGGAGCTGGGCTCCACAGGCCAATTGTGGGCAGAGCCTAATCAGAACTTATATGTAGAGTGAATGGCTGAGATTTCCATGGATATAGGAGCCCCTCCCCCAGTGATGTCAGGACGTTTCTGCAGAGAGATATAGACGCAAAAGGTGACAACGTGTGTGCTGTTCAACACGGGCAATCCAAAAACCAGAAAATAAAGTTGTCACCTCACTAAAGGAAGTGCACATGAGAGCTAGAGACAAGGTAGAGATCTCACCCCCCTTACTGCTTTTTGCAAAACAATCAGTGGCATGTTTAACAGACTGTATAGGTGCATAACATATTTTCTTAATTTTGACCATAGTTCTACTTTAACCAAACTGTCAAACCATCAAATGGCTAGTGCCATAACTGATCACTGGAGATGGGCCAAACACCCCCCGGTTTGGTTCACGCCAGAATTCTCGAACATCGCAAAAGTTCAGACCCAATTTGCAAACCCCATTGAAGTCTATGGAAGACAATTAAAAAAAAAAAAAGTCCCCATTTTGAAGTCGTATATGCAAGTTATTGGCCATCAAAAGGGTATGGGGGCCCAGGTACTGCCCTGGGGGACATGTACCAATGCAAACATTTTTTTAAAAAGATTGTTTTTAAAGGAGCAGTGACTTTAATGATGCTGTATAATACCTGCTGCAGCAAAACTGACATTTATAAAGAAAATAAATTATATTTAAATTGATTTTCTCTGCAAGCTTTCTTTATTTTGTAAAAAAAAAAACAGCGTGAGGAACCAGTCTGTATGATGAGGTCACAATTTAGTGCACTCGGAACAAGATTAGAGATTTTTTTGGATAAATTCTGGTGTCTCTTTGGCAGACTTTGAATGGAAATAACAACGTTTTGCATCACAGTGAACAAGCCTTATGTGAAGAAGCCAAATTATAGTACACTCAGACCCAGATTAACAATTTTTTTTTAGATAAAGTCTGGTGTCTCTTTCATAGACTTTGGATAGAGGTAACCGGTGTGGAAAAATTGGTCTTTGGGTTTTGGTGGTACCTTCACACCTTAACCCTATAGAGGTACTCTTGATAAAAGCAAGAATTGGCCTTGCTGTAAAAATTGAAATTTGATGCCCCTGTCGAACACTTGCAGAAAAATTGGGCTTTGGGTGTTGGTGGTGCCTTCACCCTGTAACCTTCTAGAGGTACTCTTGATGAAAGCAAAAATTGGCCCTGCTGAAAAAAAATAAATAAATTTGATGCCCCTGTCGCACAGTTGCGGAAGAATTGGTCTTTGGACGTTGGTTGTGCTCTTAAAGAAAGCAAAAATTGGCCTTGCTGTAAAAAATTGTATGCATCTGTCAAACAGGTGTGGAAAAATTGGTCCTTGGGTGTCAATTGTGCCCATGAAACATATACCAAAAAATTACTTCAATATAAAAATCAACACCCACAAAGCTAGGCAGCCTAGACAGTCTTACAGAGATTTGAGGTCCCAATAACACTTAATCAGCAACATTGAAATCAGGGGCTTGATAGCTGCTGCTAATCCAGGACTGATCAATTTTGACAAATGTCAGCCAGTCAACAGAGTCTATGGACAGACACTCTTTTATCTGTCACAAAACCTCCGGCAGCATTGAATGCCCATTCAGAAAGCACGCTGGATGCAGGGCAGCCCAGCAGCTCAATTGCATACTGGGCAAGTTCTTGCCAGTGGTCTATTCTAATGACCCAGAAACCACTGCTCCTTTGACCAACAGAAGCCTCAAAACTAGCTTTTTCATGAGACTGTACCCTACCAAAGTCTGGAAAGGCAGTACATAAACTCCTCTTTAAGGTGTCCTTAAGATTTTTCATCCTGTATTCCCTCTGAGAGGGTAGGATGAGTTCCGAGGCTTTCCCCTTGTGATGGTGGTCAAGGAGGTTTGCCAACCAATAATGATCCTTCTCCTTGATGCCACAAATTCTCAGGTCCTTTCACAAGCTTTGAAGAATAAGGTAGCCCATGCACCGCAAGTTTGCAGAGGCATGAAAGCAAAGTCCTCTGGGTCACTGAGGATTACAGTATCTGGAACTGCCTCCTCCCTGCCACATACTACTTCTAAGGTTTCTGGGGACTGAAAACCATCGCTTAAGGTTTGACGTATGTCTCCTACTTCAATGCCTCCTAAACTGCGACAATCCCCCTCCTCCCTCTCCTCTTGTGTGTTCTGTGGCATTGCAAGAAGGGTGTCTGAATAAAGTGGGCCTTGAGAGGAAAGGAATTCCTCCTCTTCCTCCCACTGCTCTGCCTCAAGGGCCCTGTACATAATGCAGAGTATGCTGCAACAGGAACACAAGAGGGATTGGGTCACTGATGCATGCATTGTCACGGCTCCCCATCCTTGTTGCCTCCTGAAATGGTGAGAGCACAATGCATGCATACTTTGGCGTGGGGAAAAAAAAAACGCGGGGCTGCCCTGAGCCTGTCCTTGTGCCATACTCACACAAGTACTCGTTGACGACCCTCTGTTGCATATGCAACCGCTACAGCATTGCCAAAGTTGAGTTCCACCTGGTAGGCATGTCACAAATCAGGCGGTTTATGGGCAGGTGGAATTCCTGCTGAATTTCAGCGAACCAAACACTGACTGTGTATGACCACCTGAAATGGCTACAGACTCTTCTGGCCTGCCGTAGAAGATCTTTAAACCCTGAGTACCTGTTTGCACCACCAAATCGAAGACATTTGCCAGGCATGGTACATGTGTCAGCTCGCCCTGTCGAAGGGCGGACAGGAGCTTAGTGCCATTATCGCACCTCACCATTCCTGGCTTAAGCTGGCATGGCGTGAATCACCTCTGGGCCTGCCCCTGGAGAGCTGAAAGAATCCCTGCTGGTGTGGCTCCTGTTCCCTACACAGACAAGCTGAAGCACTGCATGGTATCTTTTAGCCTGACTCGTTGAATAGCCCCTTGAATGTTTAGGGGGTGCTGCTGGTTCATAGGACAATTCAGCAGAGGAAGGACTGGAGGAGGAGGGGGTGGAGTTAACAGATCTTGCATCATCACCCCCAGCTATATGGAGATGTGGCGGCAAACAAGCTCCAGCACTGAGCCCTGTCCTGCATCCTTCCTAGTTGCAAGCAAAGTTACCCAGTATGCTGGGAAAGAAATATATTGACCCTAACCATGCTTGCTGAACCACGTGTCAGTAGTAATATGGACCTTGCTGTTGACTGTCTTGCCCAACTATGGCAACACATTGCATTTCACGTGATAGTACAGAGCTGGAATGGCCTTACATGAAAAGAAATAGCCACTGGGAACCTGCCATTGTGGTACAGCACATTCTGCAAATTCAGGGGGCATAATCCAATAGATGGAAAGACAGGAATTGTAAAGCCAGCAATGTGGACAAGCTGGAATTTAGACACTGTGCCTGTGGGTGACAGAAAGTGTCTTTTTGTTTTTAATGCAGCAGCTGGGGGCAGAGAAATATGTCTGCTATACTCTACAGCTGGTGATGTGCTGCTAGCAGAGGTGTTGCAAGGACCTGTGACACCCTATGCTCTACCATCATCCTTGTCAATGGAGGCTGCTGAAACGTCATGAGATATGGTGGGGTTGACATGAAAGTGAGGAGGAGAAGAATTTGTGTTTGGCTGTCAGGTGTTCTTGCCAATGGTCTGAGTAGTGGGAAGTTAAATGGCTTGTCAAGCATGTCGTACCCGAATGGCTGGTGTTTTTGCCACTCTTGATCTGTTTGCGGCAAATATTGCAAATTGCAACAGTGCGAACGGCTGCACATGTGCTAAAAAAGCCCACACAGCGGAGCTGTGGGAAGTGGGCCGGGAGATAACCACGCCACAATCTGATGGAATAGGATATAAAAACAACACAAAGGTAGCACTCCATAGGATGAACTTTGAACTGCAATAATAAGTTTAAAGGTGAAAGATCCACTCTGGAAATGGCAGTCTAAAGTTTTTTAAAAAGGTCTTAACGATAGGCTTGAGAGCAAATAAAATGTGAGTAAAAAGAAGCCTAAATGTCACAGGAATATGAGTTAGATGAATAAAATTGAATAGTAAACTGTACCGTGCGGGTCATGAGTGTCCAGTGGATACCACCTCCGCCTCCTGCCCAGTCTGTGGATCAGGCACCGCTACCCCCACCCCCCTCTGGTCTCCACCACCAGGTCCCAGCAGCCGCACACCTCAGCCACCCACAGCCTCTGCCTGCCCACAGTGTTGTCACGCATCCACCGGACGGACGGTGTTCAGAGCGGCTCCCTTGTGCCTCTTCATGGTCATCCTGCTCACATGCTGAGCTCTCACATTGGCTGCCTCCATGGTCTGCTCATCCATCCCCTGGCGGATACCCAGTAGCTTGGGCTCACTGTCATCCCACAGAGGATCCCTGGCTCCTGTCCACACTGCTCCATCCACCGCAGCATGAGCTTGCCTCCCCCCTCTGCTGCTCTGGCCATCTCCTGGACCCTCATGACCCGCACGGTACAGTGTATTATTCATTTTTATCTATCTAACACATATTCCTGTTACATTTAGGCTTATTTTTATTCACATTTTATTGCTCTCAAGCCTATTGTTAAGACATTTTAAATAAACTTTAGACTGCCATTTCCAGAGTGGATCTTTCATCTTTCAACTTATTATTGCAGTTCAAAGTTCATCCTATGGAGGGCTACCTTTGTGGTGTTTTTAGGCCTTTCTCACCATCCAGTGCAATATAGCAACCCTAGGTTGAATACTGATAGTCATCCTGGCTGGTCTTAGCCCTTGCCACTTTTTGATGCCCTACAGCAGAATAGGGACGACATCCCGTAGTTTTTCACCGTTCCCGATTCTGGTCGGTCCTACTGATAGTCATAAGTTGGATCCCA
>BLSH010241353.1:110410-121648 GCA_018402905.1 Glandirana rugosa
CAAAGGAGCTGATGTGGACAAAGGAGTAATGATGTTATCCAAGCAGAGGACACAAGTGCTGGAAGAGGCGGAAAAACTTTTGTTAGTGTGGTTGAATGAGAAACAGCTGACAGGTGATAGCGTTAGCGAAGCTATGATCTGCGAGAAAGCCAGGAAATTGCACAGTGATTTACTGCAAAAAAACCTCTACAAGTGCAGCAAGTGAAGTATTTAAATCCAGTAGAGGGTGGTTTGAAAAATTCCACAAGGGAAGTGGCATCCACAGTGTGATAAGACATGGTGAGGCTTCCAGTTCAGCCAAGGCCACAGCAGAAGCCTATAAGATAGAATTTGCGGAATTCATGAAGACAGAAGGATACATCGCTCAATAAGTGTTCAACTGTGATGAAACAGGGTTCTTCTGGAAAAAAATGCCGAACACAACCTATATCACGTAGGAGGAAAAGGCACTGCCGAGGCACAAGCCCATGAAGGACGTTGACCCTTTTGCTGTGTGCGAACGCAAGCGCCGATCTGAAGATTGAACCACTACCATTCCCAGACCCCTCGTGCATTCAGGGAACAAATTGTGAACAAGGCCAGACTGCCTGTCATGTGGAGGGCCAATGCGAAACCTTGGGTCATAAGGCAACTGTTCATGGAATGGCTGCATGTGGTTTTCGCACCCACCGTCCGAAAATAACTTTCTGATAACCAGCTGCCAGAAAGGTGCCTTCTTCTGATGGGCAATGCCCTGGCACACCCTCCAGCCTGGGTGGATGATATGGACGCTGTGTATGACTTTATAAAGGTCAAGTTCCTCCTCCCAACACGACACATCTTCTGCAGCCCATGGACCAGCAAGTGATCTGCAACTTCAAGAAGCTGTACACAAAGGCGCTCTTCACTAGGTGTTTTAATATCACTGAAGAGACATCCTTGAGTCTCAAAGAATTCTGGAAGAAACATTTCAATGTTCTCCACTGCATTAACCTCATTGACAAAGCCTGAGAAGAGGTCACTCCCTGAACCTTAAAGTACAACTAAAGGCAACATATGTATTTTAGTAAATCCTCATATAAATACCTGAAAGTTACACATGGTAATAAAGATAATAACTGAAATCATTATTTTCCAACCATATAGCTGCAACTGTGGTCTGTAAACCCCCATTCATTCCTCCTTTGCTATACACTGCTAGTGGTGATGGGAGGAGTTGAGCAGATTTCAGATGTAATTTCCTGTCAGTGAAATAGCTTGTCTATCTCTCAGTCCTCCTGCCTTCTATGATGCTCAGTCTATTTTACATAACACACACCCATCTGCCAATCAATAGCTGTGTGTGTGTTATGTAAAACAGGCACAAGTCATTACAGACAAGCTAGGTCTAGGATCTAAAGCAGTGGGCAGGCAAAGGAGGGACATAGGTAGGAGTTGGTGGGGCTTCACAAGCCAATCGCGGGCGGAGCCTAATCAGGATTCTGTGTAGAATGAAATTCCTCAGCTTCCCACGTGATACAAGAGCCCCTCTCCCCACTGATGTCAGGATGTTTTTGCAGAGAGATAGAAGCAAATGGGGACTTTGGTGTTCAACACAGGCAAAAAACCAGGAAGTAAAGTTGTCACTTCATTAACCACTTGCCGACCGCCAACCGCAAGTTGACGGCGACAAAGTGGTGCGATATCGCAAATCGGCGTCATCTGACGGCGGCTGCGAGATCGCTTACTGCCGGAGGCGCGCCCGCGCGCTCACTGTGTTCGGGGAGGGCCAGGGAGCGGGTGCGGCGGCCTCGATCGCTGCCGGCTACCCGCGATGCCCCCCCCCGGAGTGAAAGAACGGAGGTCCGTGTAAGTAAACATGGACCTCCGTTCTGTGAGAGGGGGAAGGGCTGTGATCACAGCCTTCCTCTACACGGAAGCTGTGATCCCTTCCCTTCCCCTGCTAGGGCAGTCCCCCCACAGTTAGAACACACCCAGGGAACACAGTTAACCCTTTGAGTGCCCCCTGCAGGTTAACCCCTTCACTGCCAATGGCATTTACACAGTAATCAGTGCATTTTTATAGCACTGATCGCTGTATAAATGCCAATGGTCCCAAAAAAGTGTCAAAATGGTCCGACATGTCCACCCCAATATCGCAGTACCACAAAAAATTGCAGATCGCCACCATTACTAATAAAAAATAAAAAAAAATAAAAACCCCAAAAATGAATTCTCATCATCCGTAAACGCGGCCACTTTTGCGCAAACCAATCAATAAACGCCGATTGCGATTTTTTAAGTTACGTTAAAACCAAGCACACCATTGTTTTTCTTGTGGAATTCCCAATAAGTTTGATGTGTCACATGACCCTCTTCCTATTGAAAAAACAAAAGTTGGATTCAAAATGGCCGACTTCAAAATGGCCGCCATGGTCACCACCCATCTTGAAAAGTTTCCCCCCCTCACATATACTAATGTGCCACAAACAGGAAGTTAATATCACCAACCATCCATATAAATGGCCCACCCTGTACACTAAAAAAAAGATGTATATACAGTACAAACTGCATGGGAAGGGGGAGGTGCTGCAAGCAGGGGAAAATATCCCCGTTCAATGCGGAGCACATCTGCATGTCAGATGCATTCCCATTGAACATAATGGACTGGGACTGCGGACTGTGAATGCACCGCATCTATGTGAACTGGACACATTGAAAACAATGTGTTTTCAAGTGTCCTGCGATTGGATGTGGTGTAAGCCGCATCCAATTCACATAGGTGTAAACCCAGCCTAAATGCTTAAGCTTTCTAGAAATGAAAAATATATATACAGTATTTGTATGAAGAAGATATGCTAGTTATGATTCATAGATCATAACTGATGTATAGTGTCTTATGTCAGATGTTCTAGAAATTCCATCAAAGCAACTTCTGATCCCATCCATCCATCTTATTATATATTTATAAGGTGTATATATTGTACACATAGTAAATGACACAGATGCATGACAGCTGTTGAGTCTTGTGGTAAGTTTGTTTACCGGATAATATTTGGGTTTACCGACCGCTGACATGATAGTGATTGATTAATGTGCAGATCCACTAAACGTCTGAGTGCTCCGCCAACGTGCATGGCTGAGGACTAGAATGGAGGGGTGTATTGAGTGGCTTGCCTATCTCTGTAGTATAAAGCCGGGATGCTGCGTCGCTAGGCCACTCGCTCTGTTAAAGTCGTGATGACGAAACGCGTCAGCCCGTGACCTAGCAGCAACCGGAAGTGATGTATGCGGTTCAACTACAGGAAGTGACACTGCCTGCAAGCTTTGTGGAGAAGAATAGATGCTGCTGTATCCTGAGCAAAGACAGTGACTGTCGCAAATTTAAAAGCTTATTGATTTATGCTATTGTGCAAGTGCAACTTTTACGTGGGGCTTTTAATAAAGAATTAGAAACGGGATTACGCTATGTGAGCGTTTTTTCTTACATGCCCATCGTTGTGGAGGTGATATGAGGATCTTGTATGGATATAAGGACTGCCTGGTGTTCTTGAAGGCGTTTATATAACCAGTGTCTCGTGAGTTTAAAACCTTTGGGGGAGTGGCCCACGAGGTGCAAATATATGGTGAATGGTGCACGCATTTAACCAATGAACAGTTCCACGACTTCTGAATTTTATATCACTGGTGCACTTTCTTCTTATCATTGGAGTCTTAAAGAGGACTGTCAAATACAAAAACTTTTATATGTAAAAGGAAGCGCTGCTACAAATACTGACATCTGCAGATGGGATATACGGACTGATGTTTTTATTTGTGATTTGACATATCATAAATGTAGGCTGACAACAGCCAGCATATAGACTGCTTATGCAATAACTAGCAGTGAGTCAATATGCATCGGCTCACATTGATAAACAGCATGTTACATCCAGACCACTTATTTAATTATAGACTGCATACAGGAAGAAAACAATAGATTGCATTGGAAGTATATAAGAGTAAATTAACTCAACCTACCAGCTCTAGAAAAATAGTTATAAAGGGAAGAAATCCAAACGTCCTCTCAGCGTGTCTTGGCATAAAGTGTGTGCACTCCAAAAACCAAAACCATGTGAATTGGGACCTGTATTTGATTTAACTTATTTATTCTGGTAGATGATTTTTTTACCGTGTTTTTGTTCTGTTTATTTCAAGATTTCCTTTATGTTTGCTGGGGTGGAGCTTCGGTGCTCGGTGATTGGGAGTCTGGGCACCATTGGGTTGGGCTCACCACCGATCCTTTGTGATGTTGTGCACGTTAGTGCTAGTTACTGGATAAGCAGTCTATATGATGGCTGTTGTCAGCCTACATTTATGATATGTCAATAATATGGTATGTCACTGAGGGGATGATATATGCTCTGACTCATGCACTGATCTGCAAACTACTGTGGATAATGCCTCAATATAGACCGACCACTTTGTAAATACATCATGCATTTTGGAAAATTTTGGTCCTTAGTTTAAAGTTGCATTGGACTTATATAAGACATTATACATCAGTTATGATCTATAAATCATAACTAGCATAGGTGTGCACACAGGGTGTTTCAGGTGTGCCTGGGCACACCCTAATCAACCTGTGTGGTGCGGATTTCCTTGGTTTAAACCCCTGATATTTCACCAAAGCCCCCTAACAGGGCTCCTAAAAAATGTGTAAAAAATAAAAAAAATAAAAATAAAAACTACTGACACTGTCCACTGCTCTACTGACACCGTCAGTATATATACACATGCACACACATTTGTTTGAACTTGAGGTGCACACCCTAATGCAATAGGCTGTGCACACCTATGATAACTAGCATATCTTCTTTATATGGATATATTTATATATATATATTTTTTTTTTTTTTCCATTTCTAGAAAGCTTAAGCATTTAATCATAGAAGGGAACCAACTTTAAAAATAGCCTGACCATTTTCTGCAATTTGTAAGTAATATGGAGATTAAGAAATATATATATATATATATATATATATATATTTTTAACCACATCAGCCCCAGAAGGTTTCACCCCCTTCCTGACTGACCAGTGCATTTTTTGTGATACAGCACTGCGTTGATTTAACTGACAATTGCGCGGTCATGCGACGTTGTACCCAAACAAAATTTTTGTCCCTTTTTCCCACAAATAGAGCTTTATTTTGGTGGTATTTGATCCCCTCTGCAGTTTTTATTTTTTGCGCTATAAACAAAAGAAAAAAAAAAGACAATTTTGAAAAAAAAACACAATATTTTTTACTTTCTGCTATAAAACATATCCAATAAAAAAATGTGAAAAAATCTAATTTCTTCATACATTTAGGCCAATATGTATTCTTCTACATATTTTTGGTAAAAAAAATCCCAATAGGCGTATATTGATTGGTTTACACAATATGTATCACGTCTACAAACTGCAGGATAGATTTACGGACTATTTAAATATATTTTCTACTAGTAACGGCGGCGATCAGCTATTTTTAGCAGGTCTGCGACATTGCAGCGTACAAATCTGACACTTTTTGGGGACCATTGACACCAATATAGTGATCAGTGCTTAAAAAAATGTACTGTCACTGTATAAATGACATGCCAGGGAAGGGGGTTAATATCAGTTCTGTAAGAAATACTCATTTGGTATAGTGAGTAACTCTTATTAAACCCTTTACTTGGGGCGATCCTAAACAGGGAGTACTACGCCACCATGTTAGTCCAACAATCTGTAATATAATTCCCCCTTCTTCCACAGGCCAGCTTGTTGAGAATCAACTATTTTGTCAACGTGCTCAGGTTAATGTTCTTTTAAGAACTGATACAGGCACTGATTGTGTGTTACTTGCAAACAACACTGTCCCTCTTTGGTTAAAATGTAATGTGATTTTGGCCAGAGGCCTCTCACCAACTCTTGTGTCAGCAGGCAATTCTCTCTCTATTCACTGTGTGAAGCACAACTGGTCAGTATCTTTCTCCTGGGTCAAGCAGAGGGCTCCATCAACATCCATGGCTCTTTCCAGTGTCCCAAGATGTCTGTCATAGGTGTGCGCAGCCTATTGCATTAGGGTGTGCACTCCAAAGCTCAAACAAACCTCCCTTTCTCTGCAGCCTCAGCTGCATGGGGAGGTGAATGAATTGGAAGTGCTCTTTCCTGAGTGGCTTCCGGTTCATTCACAAACTGAAGCATAGTAAACACAATTTACTATACTTCCGTTATGAACAGACACAGTGTGTGTGTTCACTGTGTTAAGGAACTATTTACTAGCCTCTTCCCCCTCTATCCACCCTGAAACATCTCCAGCAGACATCTGGGGGGAGAGGGGAGGAGGAAAGCCAGCAGCACTGCAGTGCTGGGGGGGGGGGGCAACAAGGAGGGGGGGAAGCCAGAAAGTAGGGAGAATCGGTAACACACATAGTGATTAGGGTGTGCCCAGGCACACCCCATGCGTATGCCTATGATGTCTGTCACTGTGCCTTTCAGGTCCAGTGGTGAGTGGTCTGCTAGCAGCCAAAGGTGCATTCAGTCCTCTCAGAAAAGACTCCACACTTCTTCTCCTCAGCCCGAGCAGCAGAAAATCACCTCTCCTCTTTACCACAGTGCATTCTAGGATATGGGTGATCAAAGAGTTAAGTGTGCTCCTAGGGAGTGCTTTCTAACTGTTGGGATAATGCTGCGACTGGAGGAAAACAGAGATCCGTGTCTCTGCTTAGCAGAAATGCAAGATCTCCACCTCCTTATCTCACAGAACGCCGTTCTGCCTTGTTTACATAGGCAGACCGCCATTTTGCCTCTCTAGAGAACAATCGCGGGTGGCCGGCGGCCATTGCGGCCACTGGACTCGCTGATTGGCTCCCCATTGTTTTGAGCAGCAGGGCCACCCTGCTGCAGTATATGTGCTGTGGGCGGTCCGGAAGTAGTTAAATGTGGACATAATTTATGATCCACCTTGAGAGACAAATTAAGAATTTTTTGTACCTATTTCCTTTCTTTTTTTCTTTTGAAGATCTTATTTATGAATATACCATGAGATCTAAATGTCTCCAAATAGTCTTCTCCACAATAGTCTGGTGTGGTGTTCTCCAGGTGTTCTGCTTCTTGCTCTGGGGTTTTGTGCATGTATCCTCTCCTAATGGGCATGAATGTTCCTCTCCATTGCATTTGAATATTCAGGTAAACACTTAACAAAATTATGGATGTTGACTATGATCTATTATATATAAGTTGTGTACTTTTTCTTGTTTTCTATACAAATAAGGTACCGATTTCCATATACATGTATATACATCTTTTATCTAGTGTACTTACACATGCTCCTTCAATGAACTCCTGATGAAGTGGATTTTTATCCAAGAAACACGTTAAGGGTGTTGGAGCTCTCTGTAATCTGCTGCACTGCTATTACTGTAAGACGCCCCACATATCCGAGGGGTCAGAAGCATACTTGCCTAAGAGGAGACACGAATCTTTATGACAGTCCGGCCGCTCTTTTTATACATATATATATATTTTTTTTCAGGGTACACTATTGCGGCCCGCTTGCTCCCTTGATATATTGGAGGCACAGCCTTTAAGTTTCATACATACTACTGAAAGGTACATATACCATTTATTCATTGCTTCATTTTAAATTACACCCTTTCTTCCCCGTACCCTTTACAACTTTCCATTTATTATGCTACTTAACTAGTATCTAATTATTCCATTTAGGGCTATTTGTGACAACTACTAAGCCCAGCTAAGGGGCCCTCTACTACAGTGGAACTTCCCTCTTTTCTCCCCTCCTCCTCCTCCCCCTCTCCCTTCCTCTCGCTCCTCACCATTGATCAATCTGATGGTCTCCTATGACACACAAAGGGTAAGCACAGACCTTTAGATCAATTATGGACATTATAAGTGTCCAAATAATTATTCTGAACATTATTCACACTCCCTCATCATTGTAGATCATTACCATATTACTACATTGAATGTGTTGGTTCATCCACCCTCCTCTCGTGTGTGTCATCTTTGCCTTCTAGTAAAATAAGGTAATATTTGTTCGTTTTGGGGACAATCATACTGGAAGCTAGTAAATGATATTTACAAAGCTTGACATATACATATATATATACATATATATATTCCTTTTAGGATCGTGTCCTCTAATTTGTACTACTAACATTCTGGAGACTTGGGTTTGAGGTTTTTTATCCCCTGTGTCCGCCCCCATGAATGTCGTCTCTGGTCGCATCGAGTCATATGTAAGCATCATTTAACTACACATGCAGCATAAATAAGAAAATATGCAATGTTAAGATTTGTTAAATGTTTTAAGCATTGATATTATTGTTTGTTTTTTCTTTTTTGGTTAAGCTACCCTGGCAACCTGCACCTATGCTGTGATAGGGTCCTGAAGAAGCTCGCAGCGAAACGAGTTGACCTATTACAGTCCTAATGCATACATGGTTGTATTGGTAGCCGGTATACAGTTGTTGGGTTTAAGACCAAATAGGCTGAGAGACCTCTTGGTCCGAACACAGATGTATTGATTTTACATTGGAAACAATGTCCTTTGTTGTTTTAATAATATTGTAATAAAATACATTTTTTACAAATGATTTGATGTTATCTCGTGGTGTGCCCTGAAACGTCCAAAGTGTGTGTGGGTTTATCCCACAATCTATTTTTCTAGAGTTTTGTGTAATTATCATAAGTGGGGTATGGCTCTGTATGGTCCTTTAGATATAACTGACTATTTTAAGGTGTTGGGTGAAGGTTTGTTCAATTGGCTTAATTTTTACTATGCTGTACTATATGTAATTTTGCATTGTTACAGTATATTATGTCTTAATAAAGAATTACATATTTTTAAGTCACACTACCTTGATCATTCATGGTACATGCTTTTTCTAGTGTCCTTTCCTAGATCATTTATCACTTACTTGCTAGGGTACGTCACCCACACAGCTAATCTGAGAGTTAGTGGACTATTAACACTTAGCCTTTACAGGGGTGTGGACATTTTTTGAAACACTACTTGTCCAAGGGACTAAATAGGGGTCCCAATCTACTTGTCCTTCATGACAATCCAATCTACTTGCCCCGATATTTTTTTTTTCTTTTTAATCAAAACCATATTTAAATAAGGTCTTATTACCTAGACATGCACACAGTCATATACACAATCACTTACCCACACATGCATACAGTAACTTGCTCATACATCCACACAGTCATATACAGTCGCTTACGCATACACGCACACAGTCACATACAGTCATGTCAGGGGAGGGCTGGGCAGGGGGGTAGGGTGGCAATTGCCCCCCAGGCCACCCTAACTTACATTCAAAATGGCTGACGGCCGCTGCCGCTCACACTTTTTTCTTCTTGTGGAGGAAGGAAGTAGGGGCC
Source organism: Glandirana rugosa (assembly GCA_018402905.1). Lineage (NCBI taxonomy): Eukaryota > Metazoa > Chordata > Amphibia > Anura > Ranidae > Glandirana > Glandirana rugosa. The sequence continues at coordinate 119,781 of BLSH010241353.1, forward strand.
AGGCAAAGGGGGGGGGGGCACTGGTGAGGCTGCATTGGTGGGCCCTGGTGAGGCTGCATTGGTGGGTGGTGAGCCTGCATTGATGGACACTGGTGAGGCTGCATTGGTGGGTGGTGAGCCTGCATTGATGGGCACTGGTGAGGCTGCATTGGTGGGTGGTGAGGCTGCATTGATGCATTATTTTTGTTAAAGCTCCTTTGTTGGTATTAAAATTAAATTATGTTAACACATTGTATCATATTTGTCTTGCTTCATAACCTCAATATCCGTTATAAAACCAGGTGGGCATGGATGGTGAGCTGATTGGGTGGTTCAAAGGGCCACTTGACTGGACTTGCCCCCCAGGCCTAAGGCTGCCAGCCCTCCAATGTCTACTGACTTCAATCATCCAATCATGTGCAGCAAAAATGCATTTTTTTTTATTTTCTTTGCACATGATTGGGTAGTCTTTGTAAAGTGAAGCTTCCCCTCATTTACTAAGCTCTGAACAACTGCACTTCCAAAGTGCACAGTCTATGTACCTTTAGTAAATCAAGCCCATTGCATGTTCTCTACTATGGTCATCTGTATGAGTGGAATTGACATCACTGCACGGTGCAGTAGAGCCTGATTGGCCTGCATTGCCATTGGCTTTATAGCTGCTTGTATATTTGGAAGGAAGATCCCCCCATCCCTTTGCCAGTCTTCTCTCTCTAGAGTGAATTTGTAATTGGTTCCCGCGGAGAATCATCTAGGGTCCAATAATGTTGTTAATTTTCCATAGCAGTTTATGGAGAAAATTTTCCAAAGAGGGTTTCTAAGTGTCAGGCCCTGGCTGTCTTAGCAGTAGTTGGTTGAGTAGAGTAGCTTGCTGGAGTAACACACAGAAATAAAGATCCAGCAAGGGATCGACCCCCTTACTAAAAAAAATTTTTAAACCCATTCTAGAGTAGAAGTTAAAAAAAACTTTATTATAAAACTTCCTATTGCAGCATTGCTCACCCTAATATTTCTACAGCTATCATAGAGCTGGCAGTCCCAGGACAAGTTCTTTTAGCACCCAAGGTGCAAAATGGCAAAATGTATCCCGCCTAATGGGCTGGTAACTAGCTCACTAGCATAGGTTGCAAACCCTGCCCTTTTTGTGTCCCCTTCCTTTCACAGCACCCAAAGCAGCTGCCTCTTGCACCTACCCTTCGGCCCAGGCTGGTATACCTCTCGTTCAAATTCAAATTTAGAACCTGCTCTTAGTCATCCAACCACATCAGTGTGGTTGTTTTTCTAAAGGCAGAAACACTGCACTTTGCAAGTGTAGCTGTTTCAGAGCCTAGTAAATGAGGGGAAGCTTGACTTTGCAAAGAATACCCAATCACATGCAAGGAAAATAAAAAAACAGTATCTTGGCTTGCACATGATTGGATGATGGAAGTCAGCAGAGCTTCCCTTCATTTACTAAGCTCTGGAACAACTGCACTTGCAAAGTAAACAGTCTCTTTGCCTTTAGTAAATCAACAATCATGTGTATACTACATTATACATATGGTAATTATCGCTTGCATCTAAAGTCTTGGCCAGCAGTGTGATTTTAAACGCCTGGCAACATTTTTGGCCTCCCAGGATTGGGGGGTGAGATTTTGACCTCCTGGGACCATTTTTGGCCTCCCAGGCCCGGGGGTGCGAGACAGTCAGGAGACAGTCAGAGACTGCGGACATACTACAGGAGACGGTCAGAGACTGCAGACATACTACAAGAGACGGTCAGAGACTGCGGACATACTACAGGAGACGGTCAGAGACTGCAGACATACTACAGGAGTCTCTGACAAATGAAACGTTCACGTCAACAAGGTCTCGAATCATTTACTTCCCTTCGAGACGACTGAAGGTAG